>CM052364.1:21103194-21355804 GCA_028551485.1 Casuarina cunninghamiana
AAACACAGCAGTCTGCAATATCCTCCGTGCATCTATTTAATGTGCAGTTCTACCAACTTACTCCGTGCTTAGGTGCAATCAGTCACTTATTATTTTAGTAGTAAGTTAATCAAATCTAATACCTCTTAATTTTATATTTGATATCTCAATATAGTTTAGTATATGTGTAAATAAATAAAATTTAAAAAATATCCACGGTACAAAATGAAATTCATTTAATACACCATTTTATCCCCCCTCATTTCCACTGTAAAATCCCATTTCTATGCTGATTCAGTTTCTATAACTAGAATTAGAAGTGGATTGAGATCAGTGCTATCCGTGGGATCAGAATTATCTGCAGCAGGCTGGTCATAAAAGCTGTATTCAAACCACACACCTAAAAGGATGGCTTTCTAATAAGCGATGCCGACGCGTGACCCAAGTACGGTGTCCTTTCTGTCATTTACCTTCGCCATGCCTCAGGGCGTCATGCCAGCCAAAAGTGAACCATAATGTGGACTACTGGGTCATGCTCCTCAGGATACTGCGTATACCTGTGATTAATCTAGACAAGAACCTTACTTTTTTTCTCCTCAACCCTGCATTTCTTTATCCAGGCTGTCTTCACATTCTTACTCCGGAGCTCAGAGACTTCAAGTGGTTTCAGCTGGAAGTGAGGCTTGAAGGACCACACCCATAATTCGCTTGCAGAATATTCATGTATGTCTTAGGAGTGGAAGACCCAACTCCCGTTTGGTTCCAACTGTGACAAGGCATTGTTTCCAGAAATCTAGATGTGGTGGTCGACACTTGTACGAAGATTTTCTAAGATCTGAGGTATATTCAAGTCCGGAAACATGTTCAAGCCATGGAGCAAGAAGAAGAAGGTCAAAACTTTGTTCAAATTGGAGTTTCAGGCAACTCAGGTATGGATTTGACGAAATAGGAGAAAGAGAAAGCAATATCTCTTCTTTTTATCGCTTTCGGATAGATTGCCTAGTTTCAATTGGCTTTGGTTGCACAATGTTAGAAATTCATGGCTTTCAATCGATTCATGCTGGAATCCCTGGAATATAGAAATGGGAGTGTGATGAGGAATTCGTCTTACCCAGTTTTCAACCTCCATTTCAGGTGCCAAAATTGAAAAAATCTGCTTTGATGATTTCTTTGGTCCCAGAGGATGTCGGAAAGCCGACAGTGAGACTACAGAAAGCTGTTGTTCGGATGGAACCTGTTCGTGGGAGGATCCTATCTATGAGACAGTGAAATTCATCAGCGAATCAAAAACAGGAAAAATCAAAGAGAAGATTTACCATTTCATTGTCTCAACTGTACGGGAATATCTCGGTTTTCTCTGTTTTCACAGTTTTTTCTCCTCTTTTCAATTGGGTTTTCTTAGCAGTTGCTATATGTTTGTTCTGGCAGGGATCATCAAAATCTGGTTATCTCGGAGAAGCTTCAGTTGATTTAGCAGATTTTGTGGAACAAACAAAACCATTCACTATTTCTCTTCCCCTCAAGTTCGCTAACTCCGGCGCAGTTCTGCATGTAACTCTCTATCTCCCTCTCTTGCTCACACAGACGCCTTGAACACTGTAATTTGATGTTTTAACAGTAGTAATCGAGTCTTCTGTTTGATTGTAGTTTTGTGATTCCTTATATCTGAAGTAATTATTATTTAAACAGGTGACCATTCAGAAGATAGAGGAAGACAATGATCAAAAGTAAGTAGCAGGGCCATAACACCACGTTCAATTCATAACTTCCTTATTGTTCTTTGCTTTCTTTTTCCGCTTGTTTGCCGTTCAGGTACTTTTGGAAGTAAAGTTTACTTAGTTATGATGCTGAACACAGATATGTTGAAGAGAATGGAGTTCCCTTTCTTTCACCTGACGAAAGCTTGAGGAATGAACTGGGCAATTGCAGTCAAGATGATTTGTACAGTTTTTCTGTAAGTAAGGTCTCATGTAAATGTTTCATGCTATCTTCCTTATGCAAAGTCCACAAGTATGACAACAGTTTTAGGATGTTTAAATTTCAAAATAGTAGGAAGAAATGGCATCATCTATAAGATCATTATTGAGTTGCTTGCTTTGTTCAGGATAATCATCTGAGTGAAACCCCATCTGAGATTGCTGAATCAAATGGCGTCCATCATAAACCTCCCACCTTCCCTTCACATATCAGACGATTTTCAATCCCAGAAACGGGATTTGCTGATGCAATCACCCCAAAAAACCCTGCACATCGAAGATCAAACACATATTGCTCGGTGGACTCAACTTCAGATGGAAGTTTAGTTGACTCAATAAACAGCTTTGAGGACGGCCGTTCAAGGGAAAAATCACGAGAGGCTTCAGAGGGTTCCATGGAAAAACTCAGAACTGAAATTGCTGCTCTAATGAGGCAAGCAGAAGTATCAGAAATGGAATTACAGTCGCTCCGGAAACAACTTGTGAAGGAGAGGAAGCAAGGAGAGAATCTATCAAGACAAATTGTTTGCCTTAAAGAAGAGAACGATTCACTTGAACTAGAATGTGAACAACTCAAGTCGCTGCAGAAACATGTTGGTGAGGCAGAAGACTCAAAGAGATTGCGCTCTGAGATTATAGATACAAGGGTTCAGTTAGAAGAAATGAGGCAAGAGCTTAATTATGAAAAGCAAACAAGTAAGGATCTTCAGTTACAGCTGCAGAAGACACAAGACTTAAACTCTAAGTTAATTTGTGCTGTAAGGGACCTTGAAGACATGCTGGAGAGAAAAAATAGGGAAATATCTGATATTTCATCTTCCAAAATAAATGAGGATGAGAACCCAGAAGCACTAGCTGAACCTGATAAAGAGCATGATGTTTCAAAGGAAGTAGACTTGCTGAAGGACAATATCAGAGACCTGAATGGTGAAATAGACTTCTACAAGAAATACAAGGAAGAACTAGATCTACAAATGAAACAGGTCACCTCGGACTATGACCTTTTGATGCAGGAAAACCAAGAGATCTCACTGAAATTAGAGGAAAGCCAAGCACAACAACAGATGACACAAAATGAATTTGCAGCGTCTTTGGCTACAATAAAAGAACTTGAATCCCTGATACAGAGATTAGATGAAAAGATAAAGAAGCAAGCTGAGGAATTATCAGAATCTTTGCTCTCCATAAATGAGCTTGAAGGTCAGGTTGAGGGTTTAGAGAAAGAACTGGAGAAACAGGCACAGACCTTTGAAGAAGATCTAAATGCTGTGACATGTGCCAAAACTGAACAGGAGCAGAGCCATCCAAGCGGAGGAGGCCTTGAGGAAGACAAGGCGGAATAGTGCTGTTGCGACAGACCGTCTACAGGATGAATTTAGAACACTTTCTGTGGAAATGGCATCTAAACTCGATGAGCATGAGAAGCAGGCTAAGGAAGCACTAGCAGAAGCCAGTGAGTTGCGCCAGCAGAACAGAACTCTGGAAGAGCTGGTCCAGAAAGCCAATGAAGAGCTCAGAATAATAAAAGATCAGAATCAAGTAAAACAGCAAGAACTTTTGGACCAAATACATTTGAATGAAAAGCAGGTAGAGAAGATATCATTGGAACTAGAGCAGACGTCCAAGCAACTTGAATATGCAAAAATGCATGAGACAGAACATCGTGAGGCTTTCTCACTGGAGATACAAATGCTTAAAGCTGAGGTGCAAAGGCTCACAAAAGAAAAATATGACTTCCTGAGCAATCAGAAAGAGCACAATTTAAGACATGGGATGGCGAAAGAGAGATGCTCCTGCAAACATGGAATAAAGAAAGGGATGATTTGATGGAAAAATTAGCTTCAGCAAAGAAGGAAACAGAAAAGATAAACGAGGAATTTATTAGTATGAGGTCGTTAAAAGATGAGAAGGAAACAGCGAACTATAATCTGCTGTCAGAAGTTGAAAAGCTTAGAGCCTGCCTTGGGAGTTAAAACAAAACATGGACAAAGAATACTTGGAGAAGAAAACCTTAAGGGAACAGACACTTGAACTGAAGCATCAGCTAGAAGAAAAGGAGGAAGAAATCACCAGTATTGAGAAGAAGCTCGTGAATTACAATGGACAGTCTGAAGAAAGAGAAAATGGGAGGAAAAACCGGATTGATTCCAAAAGAAGCGTTCCAAAGGGCACATCAATCCAGAAAAAAGATACTGCAATGCCACACGAAAGGTACATCATTTTGTCCATATCTTTTGTAGTTCAATTCATTGTTCCTATACAATTACTTGCAGTTATCAATATTCATAAGCTTGCTTTGTTCAGATTTTCGTCTGAAATGGCATCACTGAAGGAAAGGAACGAACGTATGGAGAAAGAGCTGAAAGATTTACATGAGAGATATTCAGAGATAAGTCTCAGATTCGCTGAGGTGGAAGGTGAGAGGCAACAACTAGTGATGACTGTCCGCAACCTCAAGAACAGTAAGAAGATTTAGCATCCTAATGTGCTGCATGTCGTAGACTGAGCCAAGCGACGGTGGAGCAGCAGGATATGCTCAGTCAAAACCAGGTGTGTGATTACACTGCGTTAAACTGTTGTCAAGAAAGGGATATCAAGTACATCAAGAAACACCATGCGTCTATTGCTCATTCCTTCATTTAGGGACAGAATAAGATGACAGAAAATCAACCGATTTTGCTGATTTGCTCAGCAGCAGTTCCAAAAAATGTAAGCCAGTAGATATCTGGTCATGAAAACTGTAATATGTCTCTTATTATCTACTCAAATCTTGCAGCATGCGGCCTTCATTCATTTACAGGATGAAGTTTCACGAGACACAAATAGTAATTGCATTTTACCGCCACAATAGCATCATTGTACTGCCAGCATAAATTTTTTTGTACGAGAGTCGAGATATCCCTTATAAAAAGGGTCACACTACTCCAACCACCTTCAAAGGAGAGAAATGATTATCACTTAGGTAGAAAGGGCGGTCAGACCATCCACCACCCCTAAAAAGATGGTCAGACATCCTAAAGGGATTGCCGAGCTTGCTCCCAAACTTTATTCACTTCTTTATTTCTTTTGTTTCTTTTAATGCTTGTACTGTTTAACCAATACAAATGACCTCTATTAAAGGGATTTTGCAGGAGTATGTAATACCTACTGGAGAGTGCTTATAGGGATATATTCGATTTTTAGCAGTTCCATATAGGACTTCTTCAGAGGATGCCAAACATAATCTGCTTCAGAAAGTGTTGCAGTGTTCTACTTCCAGCATGGCCAGAGCATTGAGAGCGTCGAGGATATGACGCTTTGAAATGTTCGAACCTCTACGTCATGTGAATACTATTGCGGCAGGTTCAGGCTTGCTGGCTGCACGAGATACAAGTTATTGGACTCTTTTAAACGTTTAATCTATTTCTATATTTGGACTGAGAAAACATACCATTTTTATGTACAGGATTTCGGAACTGATTTTTTTCGCTGCGATCCTAAATCAGCATCTCGGAGAAAAACTATTTTTCCATTTTATATTTGATTCCGGAATTTTTTGCTCAGACCTTGCGTTCTATTGCTCCAGATCAGCTTAGTTTGGCTTCCACTTCCATTCACTGCAAAAGAGAGGGTCTGAAGTTGATTTGAGTCTCGAGTGTTAAGCCGTAGTAATATAAACAGATCTACGATGTTGCACGCACTGAAAGGAAACTATCCATGATAAAAAAGCAGTACAAACAAACCTGCCGTGCTCTCTTATCAGCAGGGGTCCATGTCGTAAGAAGGGAGGATGAATCTTTCTTATTCTTGGATGAGCTTGATGGCTTTGCAGATTGCTTCTGCCTCTTGTGTTCAAGTATCTTTCTAGGAGTGGTGCCTCCTTGGTACTTGAAGAATTCAAAAATAGAGGGACTTCTCTTCTTAAAATTTCGATACGTTTCCTGAATACCGCAAACAAGGGGAAGATGCGTCTCGGAAGGGACTGTTGACGCAACCTGCTCTTTTCCCTGACTCTGTTGAGAAACTCTATCGTCCAGGGTGAATTATGATGTGGGTGGGCAGATTTGAGTGCATTTGAGAGTGATGTTCCACTATTCGGCACCCCATTCTCTTGAATTGACAATCCCTTGAAATTTCCTGCAGATCTCGGCGTTAAGCCCTGCTCTTGAGCATTTCATATTCTTTTCCAGGAAAAACATCGTTTTTGCAATATTTATTTTGGCAAACATTGGCTCCTTCTGGCAAAGTTTTCCCCTGATCTTTCTCGAAACTCCAGATGTCTAAACTTGAGTTTATCTTAGCAGCCATTGAGAGGGGGGACTTTCTTTACCAAACGGTAACTTTCTTATAGATTTATGCTTTTTTGAGGAGTTATTGTCCATCCCAGACGCCAAAAGAGAGACATTTATGGAGTTACAGATAGAAGAAAAGTCCTGACCTGATGCAGTATTGTCAGTTAGATCAATAACCTCACCAGTAAGATCCTCCTTCAGATTCTCAGATCTCTCGATGTTAGGCCAATCCAAATTGTTCATTCCAGCTGAATCTGATGCCTGATTTTGATCAAACATGAAATCAGATGAAAAGGATGTAGCCATTCTCATCTCATTCGATATTTGAGGGATCTTGAGAACTGAAAATCGTATGGCATGACAACACTGGAGTGATTTGCTGTCTTTGCCATATTCGGTCCCAGTTGTTGACCAAACAAATCCTTTGGAGGTAAAATAGGTTTACTGATCTCATCAAATATCTCAGGATCTTTTGAGATCCATGAATTATACGGCTTGGACACTTTGGAATGGTCCATGGTGTCACAGTGAATAAGTTTGGTGGCTCAACGTGCAATATTTCAGCCATATGTGTGTCAATTTTTGAGGACTACCACTGTATTTTCGTCTTTTTCTTCCAGAATCCACGTTAAAGCAGCACTTTTCTGAGTCAGGACCAGAGGATGCCGAAGAGCAGTCTGTCATTATAGATTTAGAATCCTCTCGCTCACCATATTTGCACAAAGCGGTAAACAATGTGATACTCTCTTCAAGAACATAATATTTTTCAATTGCACGAATCCTGCATTCATGCGAGCATTCAAGAAACTCAATGAGAACGCCTACCGAAGACAGTATAGCATGAGCTGTCAAAGGATTAATGGACGGGAATTTAGTAAGAAATGATTCTGCAAGAGTTTCCGACTCAGGCATTTTAGGATAAAGACCCCTGGTCAACTTAGTGGCATGACTGATGCAGCTCAAGATAATTTCATCAGTCGACTCAGGTGAATGGGAGAGAAAAGCTGCAAATTAATACCCAGGCCCGCTGCTGCAGCATAGAGTTCGCCTGACGATTCCATTATAGTGGAAAGGAAGTTGCTTTCTCCTTCAAAGACCTTATAAAAGATAATAAAAAGACAAATTAAAGGTTTGAGATAAGTTTAGTGCATGATATATGAGTAGCTATCAAAAAAAAAAAAAACCAAGAATAAATTTTGTTGAGCAAGAATCTACAGTAATAACTTTCCTTCCAACCAAACATTCTAGACTACCCTACCTAAATGCACAGAATAAGATGAGCAAAGTTTTCAATTTTATGGCAATATGCTAGACTGTATATTTCTTGCAATGCCAAGCATACAACGGCCCTTCTATCGGTTTTGTTTCTTTTTCCTTTTCATAACAACCCTTCAATGAAAGCAAGCACCACTATTGCATTTCTTAAAAAGAAATATCTATGCACGTGCCCATATACATGCATTTCTTTTTCACCTACTGAGACAAGATGTTTAAAGGTCTAATATGAGTTGAGGATTAGGCTGCTCAAGCTTGAGTAAAGCTAAATAGGAGGCTCTAAGATTTTGTGCAGGCCCTTACTGAAAGCATCTAGTACAAACTAGAATAGCTCAGTTTGCCTTAATGCCCCACTCGATAATTCATTAGCTTCTCCATAGAACAGTTTGACAAAAAAAGATCATACACGACCATAGCTTATAGTAACACATGTAGGATGAAAATTACCAGAATGCAGCCACCGAAACTAAAACTCAGCAATGTCAGGACATCAGTCGCAATTCTCTCAATGCACAAAGGTAAGCATAAAGAAGCTTCATCTGATACAGTTGCTTTCTTTCCAATGTTCCCACTGATACCACACTAGGCAGATAGCAGAGCTGATTATAACATCCGCAGGCAACTCTGAATCTCGTTCCACAACTTGTGCTCCTTCTTTCTCCATTGCCAAAATTCTTTGGTAGGTACTTCTTCTGGATACTATCATTCCCTTCTCAAAACTTCGAGTATTCACAATAATGACTTTTTCTGGGAAAGAAACGCCCGAAAGCTTTGTGCCGAAAGCTTCTACTTCATCTGCAGGTACTGAAGATCTCACATTAAACTTGCCCTCGATGGGTAAAAAGTTCAACAGTTTCTCTAGCCTCTGTACATTCATTGGCTCGTCCTCTTCCTATAACACAGCTGGTGTGTAAGTATAGCTGAAAACTGATAGGCCAACAACATGAACTAAGAATTGAGAGTAACATCTAGAAAGAGAGCATATTCCTTTACAGAAATAAACCATCCCTTAAGCGGATTGGCAGCACGAACTGTTAGTCCATTAGATTTAGGTTATCTGATGTTATTCAAGAAAGACAGTTTTCATGTTTTAAGAAATAAAACAGACTGCTATGTCATGGTCCTTATAAGGTAATTTATGTTGTTAAAGTGAAAAAATGACCAATACCTACTCCAAGGGAAAAATAAAATAAAATAAAATAGAAGAAGGGGGAAAAGTGGGAGGGAGAGACATAGAGAAAGTACACTCTACCTCCTCTCCCCACTACCAGAGAGAAAAAGGAGAAAGAAGATTGACATATAACAATCGATTAGCTAAAATATGCATGTAGGTAGAAAGATACCATTGTCATTTCAGCACTCCGAGGCATATTAACACCTTCACAAAATGCTTTGCAAGCACTAAATTTATCCAGTTCGACGCTCAAAAAGTGAAGTGGAGGGAACCCAACCAACTTTGGGGAAAGAGAGGATACTTTAGATGAGCCACGTGAACCTCCATATTCCAAGATTATGCGGAATTTGTTGAAGGGAAATAATGCCGAAACATGCCTTGGGGAATAAGAAACATATTATTCTTAGTATTTAATAAGCATTCAAGGATGGAGTGCAGTTCTCCACTAACTGTTAGACTGATCCAAAATGACACAAAAACAAAACATTCTCGAGATGTAAAATCCCAAACTACCACGAAAACAATTACCTAAACAAATACGAAGAGCATATTTCTTAGTTCGATGGAAATGCAAATTTTATTTGTGGAAATGAGGTAAGAAATAAATTCAGAAAGCAAAAAAGCCATAGCAGATGAATTCTACAGTCATACGGAGTTTTCCAACACTTAATCACTTCAAGGAAAAGGATTCTTAGGATACTAATTTAACCCTTTTTCATGCAGAACCACTTCACAAGCCAAATATGATTGAAATCATTTTTTGCAGTAAAGAAGAAACAATAAAATAAATAGATGAATGAGAAACTTGAACACAGATATACACATAGATGAACTATTTCATAGAAGAAAACAATTAGGAATAAGAAGGGCAAATGCAGAGCTATATGATCTACCAATGGTAAGCATATCTTTCTATTAATGGTGTTTCTGCGGAATACCACAGATCCTGAGACTAGAACTTACACGTGGGATACCAATAGGCAATCTGTAACCAGCAAGGCATCCATTCTATTTTCCATGAAGTCACCTTTGCAAAGATCCGGTTGATCGGCATGTGCATAATAATTCTGGAACTCACTAGATGATAATCCCATGGACATCAACAAACTCTTCAAAGATCGCCAGAAAATTTCTTCAGCCACAATCAACACTTTCAAACTACTCTGCTCAGTGCTTGAACATAAAATCTTCTGGATCAAAGTCAGCGAGGGATGTGAATTAGTCATGTATCTGTCAAGCTTCCTGCGTGCATCTTCCATCAAGGACCATAGAATGCCCAGTCTTGCCTTTAAACAATCCGAGCTTTTACATAACTTTTTCAAGTATAGATGACCTGGATGGATACCGTAGAAACACACGTACCAAGCTGTCTGTTTAATTGCACATAAGGTAACAAATACCATAATGTTTCCATCCCTGAAAGAGGTGATTCTTTTTGTTCTTGCTTTCTTAATGCAGTCTATTAACTTTTGCTTTGAAATGCCAAGCAATTTAGAACTATCTGTGGGTAGAAATGGGAACTCTGTCCTTATCAACTCTCTTTCATTCTGCAAGATAGCTAGATAGGTCTTTTCAAAGTTCTCGATGATGGTCACAATAACATCAGACAACTTAACCCGATACGACAAAAAATCACTAAATTGAACTTCAGTGGCTGCACATACTTCACTTACGTTATTGGATGGTAACTTGGAAAGTGTATCATCAGTGCAAATTTTCTTAGTAGCAGACTCATTCTTCTCCCCAGAATTAGATTTATGACGATTAAAGAAAAAATCAAGATCGTTTAGATGGGACATAGAGTTGAATAACACCGAAGCCCTGTGATCAGCTTTTTCAGCTAAAGCTTCTCCATTTCCTGGCAGTGGACATTCACCATCCAACAATTTGCTTGTAGCACACCCCACCATCTGACCAATAGCCCCTGCAAGTCCGTGCAAAAGTAACTCTGGTGACTCCTTTTCTTCTGAATTTGGCCAACTCAAAGCATCATCTGAGAAAACATAGTCAAGTAGCAATGTCCCATCATAAAAAGATTTCTGATCAAAATCAAAGCTCTTCGAATCTGCCTCCTCAAATATACTCTGGTCGGAAGCATAGATTCTAGAGTTGCATTTATCTTCTTCCAAAAGAGCCCAATCCAAGTAGATCCCATTAGATACAGATAGAGGCTGTGGATTTAAGTCAGCAAGCGTTTCCTCAACAATGAAGCATAGAGACCTTATCTTTTCCCGATCAAAGAAAAGAGGTACAGGCAACGATTTAAATGTGTTACCTACCAAGGCCAGCTCATAACTAACAATCAATTCATTGAAACTCTTAATGTTCAGGTCTTTCATAGACATCCAATCAAATGTTTCTGGTTCATGTGCTACCAATGATTTAAGGAAGATTTCAAAATGTTGAAATGAGTCCATTTCAAGGAACTCAAATTCCTGGAAAATAACAAGGCTTGGTGAGAAGAAAGAGTCAACCTGAATTATCCCTTCACATGAGGAATTTCCTTGAATCTGTGAAGTTTCCATGATACTTCTAATGTCCATCTCTGGAAAGCTGTCCATCAATGCCAGCTCAGGTTCCAGACATTTCTTTGATGGACAATGATCTGAAAGAAACTGTGATATATCATATTCTTTAGAAATCAACAATTCCTCTCCATTTATGACATTTTTATCATTTTGAAGCCAACATAAGGCTTCAGTGTTATCAAGAAGTGAAAAAAGTTCCTCCTCTACAGATGAGTACGTCAAACTTCTCAGATTCATCTCATCAACTTCGAGAGAAGGAAATGTACTTTGATGGAAGCACATTTGATCCTGAACAACACTAACATCTTCCAAGACATAAGCCTTTTGTCCTACGTGGAACTCCGCAGTAACATTTTCAACTGAATAGATTAATCCTTGAACCTCATGAGGGGATTGCATTGTAAGTACTTGCCTAAACATTTCCTGCATGAAAGACTCAAGTTCAGAACAGATCAAGTTGTAATGTCATCATAGGAATCCTAAAGGGATAAATATCTCCAGAACAGAAAATCCCCGGAACTGTTGAGACTCCAAAGAAAAAATTATTTTCAGAAAATATGTTAATGTTGTGATGCAGCAATAGTAAACAATTTACCACCAAATCAAACTATAAAAAGTAAGTAAAAATAGAAATAATATATATGAAATACCATATTTGCTTCTATGCATAAGGTAGCAATCTTATTTTGCTTTCTTATGACCAACCTATGACGGAAATTTCTTGCTTTTATGCTCAAGCCACAAAGCCTAATCCTATACATTATAGTTATTTAAGATATGAGTGTGTGTGGAGACAATGGCAAGGTAAGTGAAAAATGTTGGCGTGAGTACCTTATCTCCTAAAATCTAAAGACAATTCACCTTTTGTTTTGTGCCGTAAGTGGAATAAATGAAGATAACAAGAACAATCTTAAGATAATTTTTACATCATGTTATGCCAACAACGAACTGCAAGATTCATGATATAGCATTCAAGTCAATTCAATTATCTCATACAGACAGTCCAGCTCAGATGCTACAAGTATAATATTGTTTTTTTTTTCCTCACTTTTGTAATTCTAAGAATAGCAATATAAGAGAAATAACATTTCAGAAAATACTCAGAATATATATGTCTAAATAAACTGAAAGATAAAAAGAAAAACATAACAGGGAGGCTGCTCAACAACGTCTTCCTGAGACAATAAAAGCACAAAGGCACTAAACGTTTCATGCCAAATCAGACCAGTTTGATGCATCCTTCCAAAAAGAAAATCTCCAATTAGCCAATTATGGTATGATAATGGCTTGTTGTTAAAGCCATCAAATTGCAAAATAATAATAAACAAAAAGTAATGCAAAGCAACAAAAAGCAGGGCTACAAACATTATTGGCCTGAATTACTAGAAAGTCTATAGATAACTGATCGTCTACAAATACTGAGGAAAAGTAAAGTAGAGCCAAAACAACTTATTAACAAATTACGCAAATACTTTCAGTAAAAAGATGGTTAAGATATATGCCGGATCATTCTCAGTGTTTGGAACTCCAGAGAGAATTTGTATATGCTCTTCCTCAAACAAGGACCAATTTTCCTGAAAAATACAGCCACGTTAGGGAACCAAGAGCACATCTCAATAACATTCAAAAAGGTGTACAAACCAAGTTATCTATATTTTGTAAATATTCCTTTTACCAAAAGTTCATCCAGCTCTGGAGTTTCGAAATGGATTACTTCATTTCTGCTTGTGTCCTTATCATCAGCAGCAAGCCCATTATCCTTCTGAAATGAAGTGAGATACACTCTAAAGAAAACCCCCGAAGAGACCGAACAAAGAGCATGAAATCAAGCTAACAAGAAAGCTATTGGCATGCCTTCAGCATCTCATTCTCTAGAAGTGAAACTCACGAAACGGAATTTTTGAACTAAAAAGATCAAAGGAAATAAATAAAAAGCTAGAACAATATTTAAAAACGGATTGATCCGATAACCGAAAAACATCGATCAGGAAATAATCAACAATATCCAATTTGCCCGGTTCAACCCTAAAAGACATAATAATAAAATAACACTAACAACAATAATAGTAACAGTAGTAAGAAGGATAGTAACATTAATAAAAATAAAAATATTTGTGCAAATAAAATATCCAAATATGTTAATTTGAGAGGGGGGAAAAAACACTTGGGAAACGAAAAGCCAAGATCTAAGGCAAAAAAAAAAAAACAAAAAAGGTCTAAATCGAGTACAGTTAAATTAAGCTCACATTTCACTTCAAATACATAACCCTTACAAGTTGCTACAGAACTAAACGAAAATAAATAAATAAAATAAAATTCTCACAGCACTTAGTTTCACAGAATTAGACCAAAATAGGACCAATTAATCAGGCGATTTCACCTGCAAAAGGCAAGTCTCGTAAAAGCAATCAGCGGCATAGAATTCCTGGACTTCGGCATCATGGACACGGTGAGGGAGAACCGCGGGGAAGAACTTAGAGAGAGCAGAATGGATGGGAACAGAATGGACTTCGAAGGAAACATCGAGAGGCGATAAGAGGGGTATGAGGTCGGGGAAGGCGGAGAGAGGGGCAGGAGGGAGGCAAGGAACTTGGAGGTGAAGGAAGGTCTGGGGTTCGAGGATTTGGCTCGGAGCGAAGAAGTCGATGTTGAAGAAGCGAGTCCGCATTTGAGAGTGAGAGAGCAACGGGCTGGTTCCCAAAATGGAATTGAATTGAACTTTGGCGGTTAAAGCGCGGGATTGGCTTTTATATGAAAAAATATTATTTATATTTAAATATTACCGAATAATTATATTTTTCAGTATAAGATTTTTGCCTCAACAGCAGGGTCACACTTTGGTCTTTTATAATTTTTACCGGACTTATAATCTTATCATTAATCATTTACTTGCTCATGCCCACGTTTTTACTCTACCTTGAGCAGATTAATTTTGAATTAAAGAAAACAATGCAACCAAGCAAATTAGAAAAGAAAGCCCAAAATTATTATATTGGATAGAATAATATGATCAATCAAGTTAAGATGGTATTAAGTTTAATGTTGGTAAATGATATGACGTCCTAGCTAAAACCAGTTTTGTTCTTACGGCTGGCTCTTTATATTAATACTGCTAAGAGCTTATTATATCATGAATATGTTACAAAAGGGAATACAAGTCTAAAATAAAAATGATTTAAATAATATATGAATAATATCATTGTTCTGGGTTGAGATTTTTGCACGTTGCTTTATTTTTTCTGATTGTACGAACTTACTTTTTATTGACTTTATTGTAGTTGTATGAATTAAGCTATGGATTGTTTTTCACACTAATTAAACTGTCTTTCACTATCACATTATGCACTATATTTGATCAACCCATAAATTGTGATATACAAGTACTTATTGGGCAACTGTGTTTGAAAATTTATGGCTAGAAACTAATCACATCCCAATTCAAACCCCTCTCCCACTCTTGTTGCGTTATTCTTCAATAAGTGGTATCAAAATTAAGTTTTTTGCATTTCTTAGATAATAAAAATGTCTAATTAGGCATATTAGATCTATAATAGATAACCCCCTATCCTTCTTTGCTTTCAATAGACCTCTATATTTGACGAAACAAATTATGAACATTAGAAGGCCATGATGAGGATATTGATGATTGGCCAAGATACAAATGCTTAGAAAAATAAAATAAATATTTAACAACTCATGAAACACAAGAATAGATAAAAACAAAAGAGAAAAGAACTATTGCTATTAGATAACATATACGTCTAACGATAGAGTCTCGGATGGGATTTATGATGAGTTTGTCATGTTACAAAGGAGGTTAAAGAAATTTTATTGGGAAGAGAAACAAAATAGAAATGAAGTGTTAGGAGGATAAAAGAGTCAAATGACTCTTGAGATGACCTTTTCCTATACATATGAAATTTTCGAACTTAAAATCAAACTATAGCTGCATAAAGAACAATAAAAAAAAAAAATTCAGTTGTAACTCAAGATGTCAATAGTAAACGGCTCTTTTACTACAATACATATATACACTTTAACAAGGCAAAAAAAAAATTAAATATTTTCTAGAATTTTAAGAGTAAACAACTCCACTAGAAGAAGAAAAAAAAAAAAACTCATTTTATTGAAGTTATTGATGTGAGAGCAATTATGTCAGTTCAAGCTCTTGGATCAGCCCATGTGTTAAGCTGGTCAATCAATACTTGTTTGGGCCACAATGTACTCCAATAGGTTTAAGAATGGTAAGATTGAAGAGCATCTCATAAATATTCCCTAGAATCTCTAACATTTTTATTATTAATATTAGGGATTTCCTAAATAGGAGTTCTTAATTTCCTAAGGTTTCTTTATTGTCTAAAATTATTTTGTTTTGTTTGATTTTCCTTAATTGTTTGGATCCTGATTTATCTAGGATTTGTTAGATTATTTCAGTTGTAAGCATACTTATTTTTTCGAGAATTAGAAAACATTCAGTTGTTTTCAACTTTTGCTTCCTTTATCCAATTCTTGCCCAAGATTGGTAGTGAAGCACCTCCTTAACTAAGGGCATTGCTTTTTATGTCTTGGAGTGATTGCTTGACATTTATTTTTTGTTTTAATTTCTCTTATTTTGTTTTTCTTCCTTCCTCCTTATCCAAACATTCACTTTTCTCACAAAAAACCTAGAAAATACAAAAAAAAAAAAAAAACATATCTTTCTTAATTTCAACTCACTTCAGCCCACCACCAGATCCGTATCAATTATGAATGTAATAAAAAAAAATTATGAATCTAATAGATGTTAATGTCATAATAAGATAAAAATATGACAATAGATTTAATATGGAACAAAAACAACTAGGTGCAGCACAAATATTTTAAATTATAAAGCCCAAAGCATTCTAGTAAGTAGATGGTTTTTGCATTTACGAATGTAAAAACCATGATTATATTAATTAACTAGATTATCTATCGAAAAGACTTTGATAAAATACTCAATTAATGAAATGTGACTTTCAAAAAAAAAATGTCCAGTGACCATTTACTATGTTCTTGACTTTCTTAGTAGATAAAATTATTTAGTTTTCTGCGAAGACCTTAATTAAGATTGAGCTGCCGCTTTGTAAGGTTTACTATTTCACTTGAAAACATCATTAAGTAGACTATCATGATGTTATTAAAGAATTAGAATAAACGTAATGAAAATTATAAGATGAGTAATTTAAATTAAAAGCTGTGACTAAAGTGGATGGACACCTGGAGTTTCAAATATTCTTTTCTCTTTTTTTTTTTTTTTTTTTTTTTTTTTTGTAAATTCTGGTCATTTTAACATTTGAAATCTCGATGCCACGAGAGAGATCCGATTGGTTAGATTTGGTGGAACCGTGTTCCTCTCCGCACGCTATAGGCGAGAAGGGCGTTGATGTATTGGGTATCCAATCCTCTTTTGATAAGATCGGCTGCTACAAACGGGCATCGTCAACGAAATTGGTGCCGCGTGTACAACTCTTGCGCTACGTGTCACGGTGCTACGCGTGGCCCTCTGCTGAAACGCCAGGGCATGCAAAGGTGGCAAAGCACGGCGTTTTGGCCCTTTATATAAACCTTCGAATCCACTGCCGTTAACAATCACACAGTTCATTTTCTCAGAAAGTCAAGAGTTTGCAGAGATGGATTCACGTGCAGGTCATCCTCATGGTCATAATATCGCCTTGCATCCAGGTAAGTTCTTTGATTCTTGAACCACGTGGTCATTGTTCTCCACTTTTGTTGTTGTGATTCGGAATGTTTCGTTGCAGTAGCAGAAGGTGAAGATGAGCAACATGACAAGAAGTCGGTGCTTAAAAAGGTGAAGACAAAGGCAAAGAAGATAAAGGACAAGATCACGAAGCATGGCCATGGCCATGATCACGACTATCAAAGCCATGATCCTCATCTTGATGAGGAGGATGATGAGGACGAAGAAATAGTTGAAGATCCAGAAGTCCATGGTGCAACAAGTACGTTGATGTTATGCCATTATCAATTATAAGAAAAACAAGTGTTCTACTTGCAGGAACGATTTCTAACCTTCTAAAATGGATTAATTTGGGAATAAGGGGATCAAAATAAGCAGTATATGTCTTAAAGTTCAAATATGGCATACATGCATTAGTTCAAGAACATGTACATTCATTATAAGAAACAGATCTCCAATTGTAACTTCAATTATTTCTCACAAAATGCTTAGTAGATTTGATTAATGATCTTTGTAACTTCAATGAGATTCCCACAAAAAGAATAAGCATTTTTTCCTGAGTAATCACTACTTCAAACAGGATGATAAGAGCAAAATAGTCTTAGAATCGACTTTTAAAATCGGCAATATCTGCAGCATTTGGGTCTGCCGCTGTTAAGAGCAGCATCCCTGTGCAGCTTGAGAATTCAGGACAGGCTGGGATCAGTGCCGGGAGGTTAGCGGAGAAGAGGGGAGACCTTCGATCATCAGAAGGAAGACACGATGCAGAAGCCGGGGGGCTGAATACTGCTGCTGTATCACGTCCCTTAGGAGTAAATGGGACAAAAGTCAGTACTGATCCAACTAAAACCTTTGTCCCCGGCGAAGGAGAAAACACGGGACGGCGTCGGGTCAACTTGGGAAGACCAATGGACTTGGAGGAAGATCCTCATGCGCCTAAGGACAGATCCCAAGCTTATGCATCTTCAAATTACCAGACCAAGGAAACCGATCCCACGGGCGCAGGTCAGAACTTTATCTACATTGCAGCCTGTGTTTTTAAGTATAAAACGTTTTCGCTTCTAGGGATCATAGGTTTGTCTTAAATTGCTCCCCTGACCGGCCAAGAAAACGGCACATTTGCTGACGTATTTTGCGAACTTGATTTTAGTTCTTTGCTGAATCAACTACAAATGATGCATCAGGTGGTGAGGAAGCTGGAATCACCCCAATTCTTGAGTCATTGGACACAATGAATGTCTACGATAAATCAGGGACAACAACTGCAGGAGCAAATGGTGAGTTGCCCACTACAAACGGCAATCAGTTTACCAATTTAGCTACTGGATGCCATAATCAGTTTTCACCTGAACCATTTCCTCCAGAGGCCACATCCGTCCGAGATAAATCTCAACTTCCAGAAAGCCTTGACACCCCCAAAGTGGAAACCAATGCACATGAAATATCTGGAAAACCATCAAACGAGATCAGTTACGCTCAGAAAATCTCATCTGCGACTTCTGCCATAGCTGATAAAACGGTCTCTACGAAGAATGCTATTGCTTCGAAGCTTGGATACGGTGAGAAAGATGAAACTGCCGAGAAAGGGGTCCATGAGAGTGGCCATGCTAAGTCAGCTGTAACGGTAGAATTTGGAAAGAAAATCGCTGCGACAGTTACTGAAAAACTGACCCCCGTATACGGGAAGGTTGCTGAAGCGGGTAGTACTGTGATGTCAAAGGTGTATGGAACTGACACAGGCACCGGCAATGAATCAGAGAGCGGGCTCAGAGGACAAGACAAAGGAGTCTCCGTGAAGGACTGTGTTCTTGAGAAGTTCAGGCCTCATGACGAGGACAGGGGGCTGACTGGAAAGATTTCAGATGCATTACATAAGGGGAGGAAAGAACCAGAGAAGGCAAACACGCGGCCTATAGGAAGGGTGACGGAGTCGGAAGAGCTAGCAGGGTGGCTTGGCACAAAGGATGAGAATTATGGAGAAAGGGTGCAATCGAGCTATAATGGCCAGGGAACAGGAGTGGTCAGTAAGCTGAAAGACGTTGTTGGCTCATGGTTCGGTTCAGGTGGAGGGACGCAATCCCAAGTTTCTGAAGAGCCGCATGGTAGTTATCTAGGCACTCTTTTACTTGCTTTAAAGTTCGGCATAAAGGTCTTCTTTTGTATCTACTACAATCAGTAGGCAACATATATACATATACCTATGCATCCACGTTACCTACGTTTATTTTCTGTTTGTGTACGACAAAAGTCCGAGTCATAATAATTAGCAGCATTCTGACTGTGCTCGGTATACAAGTTTTAAGCGGTTAGTTTGATGAGTTGCTTCTTTTTGCTTAATTACAGATGACGAAGGTATTTGCAGTTCTGTGGAAAGAGGAGTAGGCTCAAGTAGTAACGCTGCAGAGGGAAGAAGACTTCAGGAGAACTAAGAAAGACTTCAGAAAGACATCAAATGTAGGGTTTAATGGGGAAAAACTGTAATAAGCGAACTGGCATTATATGTGTAGCTGCTTGTTTATCAACTGTTCGGTTGGACATGGCTTATTCTCCGAGTGTCAATTAAAATTACCATTTTGGTGAGTCCAAATTAACAATTTCTTAAATCTTGGGTTTCTAAAACTCACAGATGACCAGCAAAGTGCGCTTTGGAATAAAACATCATAATAGTGCAATATTTTGTCGAAGTCATTATACCTTAATATTGGTTGCGTATGCCGTTGTATAGTCTAATACATGTATAGGAAGATGATTTTTGTGTATATTTTCCAAGATCTCTAACTTGGTGAACAGTTACTTTCTACAAAAGGTTTATCATATCTAACAAGAACTGTGTTCTTTTTTCAATTAAGGTATACAAAAGCTATTTAATCTTAGTTGTCAATTACCGCGTTCTGCTTACATGTATCGTATTGAAAGTCATATAACCACTTCAGCCGGGGGAAAAGAAACTGTAATGAGACAAAAGCACAAATTATTAGAAAAAGACTAACATTCTTTACTCTATGTAATAATTTGGCTATTTCTTAATACAAAAAATAGTAAATTGCATAAAAGAATATGATTGAATCGCTAATCTATAAAGAAATATGGCCTCTAATAATGCTAGGGTCACTACACAATTCAAGAAGCTAATTGAAAGCTAAAGCTACTCTCCACTACTAACGTCTCCTTAAGAGATTTTTAACTACTTCAATTCTAATTGATAAACATATATTGTCTTCCTTGATTTCTTGATGTTTTCACCTTAACTCTTAACCTCTTTATATAAAGCTTTTGCACCTTGTTGTATCTCTTTATTCCTAGAACTCTTATTTAATCCATATCTTTCTAAAATACTTATCTTATCTTGATTCTTTTAGAAGCCATATCTCATCTTGACCTCTTTTTTTATTCTTGATTCATGACAATACCCATGTCTTCAATAACCGTTGTCCTCAAGTATTGATGCTATGTCACTAGATCCTCCACCCAAAACAATTACTTTGTGGTCTCATCCTTCATTGAAAACAATTGTCTCTTTTTGTATTTATGACCTTGAACCCTCTTTTTATCACAATAATGATATAAACCCTTGTTTTTTCTTTCTTGCATGTGAACATCATTGATTTGTTGCACAGACCATTTGGATTTCGAGGCTGAAGCTATTCTCCGAGAGCTCTAGACTCATGGTCCATTGGCTATTGGTTGGGCCAAGAGGATCAACCTCATAGGTGTTGGTACGTTTGTTGATTCTATTCTAGCATAAGAGCTGTAGCTTTCATCGGATCTCTATAATTGTGATTCTAAGTAATGCTCTTATACGAGATTTATGCTATAAGCCTCCTTTAAAGTTGTGGGCAGCCACAATTAGCATTGGTGTATGTGAATCTTCCTTCAAATCTTGCATGAAACACTTTACAAAGAAACTTTTCATGAGGCTTGGATTCTGCAAGCGAACTACTGGTCATAACCCTTCAAACCTTTCAATATATTCCATGGTTGTGGAAGTCTATCTCAACTCGTAGAATTTGGCAATTACACTGCTATATTCATGTATTGCAAATCGACTGCATATATCTATCTACAATTAATTCCAACTTACCAGACCACGTTCCCTCCAATATTGTTTGTACCCCTATGTAGCCTTCCTCCAAATAAAGTGACGCATACTCCTCCATTTCAGTATATTGAAAATATGTTTTGCGTTTATCCAACCACCCCGTAGGGTCTATACCATCAATCCTAGGATAATTCATATGTGGCATTTTAGTGAAAGGTGAGTTCATTTCTCGTCTATATCATGATTTTGTTTTATAAGGATCACTATTTTGGTGTTCCTATCCTCTTCCTCTTTCACAATTAGGGCCAAAACCTTTTTTGTGCAGTGGTTCTTGTTGCAACTCCAGCAGTGGCAAATGACCACCATGTGCGTTAGAAAATCATCTTTGAAACTCAGAAGATCTCCCCCTCTCATTTTTGCCTTTATTTCCTTGAACCAAGCCTCTTCTTTCAAATTTCCATCACAAACCCGATTTTTTGACTGCCCTAATTGGCTATTGTCAGGGCTAGTTCGGCCAACAACCTAAGTAGTCTATCCTCTCCAATGCTCTCATATGGGAAAACTCTTGCACGTGTCAAAGAAAACTCACCAGCAAGTGCAATTACACCCAATCACGTTAGACCATGGTTTCTGTCTCAGAACAAGCAGTGGCAGTTTGGTGGCTTGACCTTTCAAGCCTTGTTTGCAAACACTACGGGTGCACATTAACCAATTATGCAATGTGCAGATTATTGGGTGTATAATGGACTGCCACCCAACGTTCTACATGTTATCACACATGGCAACGAAGGCTCACCCACTCCTGAGCATGCTCCTTCCCAGAAACCAAACACCACCGCATGCTTTGGCCGGTCATCTAAGCTTGACACCTCATGCTTTGGCTGGTCAACTATGGCTTCTTCGTGTGGTGCCTCATCAAGCACAGCCGAGTTTGCAACCAGCATATGAAACCGAAAAGGTAACTCCAATGTGCTGCTACACGATTGGAGCTATTAAGACTGCCTTCCTGAAGTATGAAAGAGTCGTTGAAGACCTGGAGGACACCTGGTCTGAAAGCCAGGCCATTGCTGATAGGAAGGACCACACCAAACTACAAGTTATTGACCTCGAAATGGCACACGTGAAAGAAGGACAGCGACGGAAGAAGATGAAAGCAAGAACTGAACGTGCTGCCAACTCTTAGCATGTCTAGGACTGCTAAAGTGAACTTCTAGGAAGTTTACATCAAGAAATAAGCAGACCCTAAAAGGCTATATAAAGGCCTAGCTTGCCTTAGAAAATGCAAGCCATTTTTGGTCTACCTACTTGTGGCAACTTTCAACATTTAAATTGAATTCAAGTAGCTTTCTGCACTCTATCATCTCCCTTTTTTTCACATTTTCTCTTGGTATCAAAGCTAGGTTTGATCCTATACTCATCTTGTGTCTTTTCCCAACCATATCTTCTTCATATCCCTTCCCAACTACTGTTAATATAAGCAACTTTGTTACTTTCAAACTTACCAATGGAAATTACCTTCCTTGGATGACTTAGGTCAAGTTGCTAGTTCAAACTTAGAAACTTTTCGAGTTTCTTACTAGATCCACTCCTTTCCCTTCCATTACTCATTTAGTTGAGAATAAAGAAGTGCAAATCTAGAGTATGATGTCTAGACACAATGTGATGCATTGGTAAAATCATCGATCATTGATAGCTTGTCTGAAGAAGTACTTGAACATATTTTTGAGCTTGAGATGCCCACTCAAGTATGGAACACTCTAGCAAGTCACTTTGCTTAGAGGACTAAAGCTCTTAAATTTAATCTCTTGTCATAGCTCTACAACCTCCACAAAGACAAAAAAAAAAAAAAAAAAAATTGTTAAAATTTTTTGTTGACTTCAAGGGTCTGCTTAACCTAGCTCAATTGGTAAGCCCCAAATTGATCCCTCCAAAACCTTTCAACTTTGTGAAAGTCTTGGTCAAGACTATGAGTTTTTTAAAACCACCATGTTTAGACCTTTGATACCTCAATTTAGTGAGGTGGTCTCTCAATATCAAGCCTTTTAGTCATGGCTCCAACATTACTCCACTCGTTTTGCAACCACACTAAACAAGTCTTTGGCCTTTTCTATGTAGCGAAACAATTGCAGAAGTCATAACATTCTGCACAGCAGATCAACCACTACCTTCAACTCATAAGAACACGGCTTTGGTCCCCCCACGCAGAGTTCTCATTCACAAAATAAACATGACCACCAAGATACCATAAAAAGGTCAAGTAGTTCCTTTATTGCTCATAACATTTCTTTAACCACCTATCATATTTGTGAAAACAAAAGGCCACATCACCCTAGAATGTTGACGAAGGTTCAACCACACCTTCCAAACCAATGACATTCCCAAGGCTTTTGCTGCTCTCAAAGTCATTGATCCTCCTAATTCTAATTGGGTTGTTAATTTTAGTGCTTCTGCCCATATCATTGATTCAACACATAAACTCATTACCTCATCTCCATATCATGGATTGGACTCAATTTTGGTAGGAAATGGTAAAACACTACCAATTAGCCACATTGGCAACACTACCATAGGCAATTGAAAGTTAAAAATTAAATTTGGTTTTAGTAGCTCCGCATATCACTCAAAACCTTCTTTTTATTTCAAGACTTATCGATGATATTCTTTGCTTTGTAGCTTTTGACTAGCACTCTTTTGTTGTAAAGGATCTAATCACTCAAGAAATCCTACTAAAGGGATATAGACAAGGTGACTTGTATGTGCTACCAATGGAAAAGACCTAGGCCTTCTTCAAACATCAACAATCAGTAAACGATAGCATTTGACACCAATGCTTAGGCCATTCCAACCTTCAACTTTTAAAATTCCTTCAAAATAGCAAACATATTAACATCTGAGGAGATACCACCAACCTTCTTAGTTTGTATGCTCAGTAAAAGTCATGCTTTATCTTTCACAACTTTTACTCACTAATTAGTCATACCATTGGAAAAGAGTTGTAGTGATCTTTGGCTGCCTTCTTCAACTTTATCTTGTCAATATTTTTCTTGTTATGTTGTTTTTATTGATAACTATACTTGGTTTACTTGGATTTACCCAATAAAGAGGAAGTTAGATTTCAATGGTATTTTCAAAACCTTTCATACTATAGTCAAATAACAATTTGACACCAAAGTTAAAATCTTACACTCTGACAATGGACAAGAATAAATCAATCGTGAATTAAGCTCTTACATCCAACTTCATGGAATACTTTAGCATTTTTCATGCACTCACACCCTGCAACAAAATGGCATGGCCAAGTGAAAACATAGGCACATCATTGAACTTGGAAGATTTATGCTTTTGCAAGCAGTACTTGCCAAATGCTTCTAGGTTAAAGCCTCCTCAACAGTAATATACCTAATCAATCTCCACCCTTATAGAATGTAAGTCTCCCTATGAAGCTCTATCAAAGGATTCCGAAGTATGGATCCTTGAGGGTTTTGGGACTCAATGCTATCCATGTCTGCAATTGACCGTTGTAGACAAGTTATCATCAAGGTCCTTTGCTTGCATCTTCTTGGGATATAGTACAAAATACAAGGGATATCAGTGTTATCACTGTGAGACTAGAAATTTTTTATCTCATGGCATATTATTTTTTATGAGAAGAATTTTTCTTTTGTAGAAACTGATATAGCAGCTCAAGCCCAAGGCCCTTGGCTTGTTCCTAGTGTTGGAAATCCTTCTCTCTCCTCACTGCATTCGAATACCTCTCAACAAGTATCTCCCATGACCTCTCTCTCTCTCTTACTTCCTTAAATATCTCAACTTTGCTTTCCACTCTCTCTCCTCATTTTGATCCTGATAGTCACACAAGAAATGTGGCCAGTTCATCCTTACTCAACCAAATGATCGTTTCCTCCCTATTTTCCACTAGATCGGACCTTGAAGTGATAATACCAGAGATCTGAGATCTTGTACTTCAACCCTCACTTTTAAACCCACGTGCTTCTCACACTAATGTCGAGCAGCACAAACCACATCCCACCTCTACAACGTGTTCTCTCTCCTCTGCTCTCTCGGAAAGAGAACCTGCACTTATAGACCATTCTCACCACAATGACCTCATTGCCACATCTCCACATGCAGTTGAAAACTTGCTTCAAATACCAAGTCTTCCCACTGCACCGGACATGATGGGAAAAACGACGTATAAAGTTTCCCACTTTGATTGAACCTGTGAGGATATACTAAAACACCAACGATGTATTCGAATCACAAGTCAAATAAGCAAATCACAATCAACACAAAAGAATTTCTACGTGGAAAAACTCCTCCAATGTGAAGGATAAAAAACCACGGGATCGATCACGGAGTCCACCCCAATCTCCACTATATAAATCGTTAGGTTACAACCCAATCAAGTCCTTAACAATAGCAACAGGACTAAGATTCACTGATTCAACAATAATAGAATCACCAATAAATAGTAAAGAAACAAGTTGTAAACAACAACTTAACCAAGAAAAGTTGGAGAAATATCACCCAGATTTTCGACCACAATCTGCTGACTTCAAGAGCTCCAAACGATGATCAGACGTTTGATCAATTGCTACGCAGGGCCTCTAATTCCTGCGAAATTCTGCTCTTTTCTTTTCTCTCTCTCTTTTCCTTTTTTAACGGCCACTCACCTCTTCTCCTAAAGAAAAAACCCTATATTTTTCTTTTTAAACCTTAGGGCCACATTACCCTAATTGGACCCAATAATAAGTCCCCGAATATGGGCTGGACCAACCCAACAATTCTCCCCCTCCAGCCCAAATGAGGGAGATTCCATATGTCCATTTCTCAAGCACAATCCAAACTGGCCTCATGCCGACAAAACTCAAACTTTTCTCGCCATAGAGCCTTTGTCATCATATCAGAACCATTATCCTCAGTATATACCTTTTCAAGTGCAACCTCTTTGGTTTCCATGATATCTCGTATCCAATGATACCTTACATCAATATGCTTTGACCTTTGATGAAAAGTAGAGTTTTTAGCAAGACGTATAGCACTTTGACTATCACAAAATAACACATACTTTTCTTGCACGAAACCAAGTTCTTTTATGAATTCCTTCATCCAAAGCAACTCTTTACATGCTTCCATTGCTGCAATAAATTCTGCTTCTGTTGTAGATAGAGCAATACATTTTTGTAATCTTGATTGCCATGCCACAGCTCCCCCTGAAAACTTAATCAAATAGCCTAAAGTAGATCTTCTATTATCAATATCCCCTGCCATATTAGAATCTGTATATCCTACAAGAATAGGCTTATCACTCCCAAATGAAAGTTTCAAACTAGAAGTACCTCGAAGATACCTTAGAATCCACTTCACTGCATTCCAATGTTCTCTTCCAAGATTAGAAGTAAATCTGCTAACTACTCCAACTGCATGAGCTATATCTGGCCTTGTACAAATCATTGCATACATTAAACAACCAACAGCCGAAGCATAAGGAACTCTTTCCATATCTTTTCTGTCTTCCTCATCTGTAGGACATTGTTTCTTACTAAGCTTAAAGTGTGTAGCAAGAGGCGTGCTCACCACTTTAGCTTTATCCATACAAAACCTCTGAAGCACTTTCTTAATGTACTCCTCTTGAGACAACCATAACTTCTTGGCTTTTCTATCACGACTGACTCTCATACCAAGAATTTGCTTCACTGAGCCTAAGTCTTTCATTGAGAATGACTTACTTAACTCCTGCTTCAACTTTTCAATTCTTGCAACATTCTTACCAACTATAAGCATGTCATCTACATAAAGCAGTAGAATGATAAAATCATCATCTGAGAACTTCTGCACAAATACACAATGATCAGAATTTGTCTTCTTATAGGCTTGCTCCCCCATAAAAGACTCAAATTTTCGATACCATTGTCTTGGTGCCTGTTTTAAGCCATATAAACTTTTATTTAGCTTGCAAACATAGTTCTCTTAACCTTTTTCTTTAAAACCCTCTAGTTGCTCCATATAAATTTCTTCATTTAGGTCACCATGAAGAAAAGTAGTCTTTACATCCATTTGCTCAATTTCAAGATCAAGACTGGCAGCCAATCCCAAAACCACTCGAATTGAGGACATTTTCACAACAGGTGAAAAAATCTCATCATAATCAATTCCCTTTTTCTGACTGAAACCTTTAATAACTAGTCTGGCTTTGTATCGGGGTTGTGAAGAATTTTCATCATGCTTCAATCTATAAATCCAACGATTCTTCAAAGCTTTCTTGCCCTTAGGCAATGTCACTAACTCAAATGTTTGATTATCATGCAAAGATTTCAACTCATCTTGCATTGCATCAACCCATTTTTTCTTATCCACATCCTCTGCTGCTTCTTCAAAGCTCTCAGGCTCACCTGCATCAGTCAACAATACATACTCCTCAGTAGAGTATCTAGAGGATGGATGGCGATCTCTAGTAGACCTCCTCAATGGTGGAACTGAAGATGGATTCTGCTGAACATCAACAACATTATCTGTCTGAGTGTCACTATTATCTGCACCCTGTTGGTCATTCTGAACCTGATCCTGAACATCATACTGAATATCACTTTCAACTTGTTCTGGCAACTGTCGTTGTAAATCATTTGAAGGAATTAGATCAATATCAATACCAATCTTAGAGCCTTGTGACATATTCTTCTCACTCTGGCCAATATCTGTCATATTTTGATTCTAAAAAAATACAACATCACGACTCCTCACAATTTTCTTCACAGCTGGATCATAACACCTGTAGCCAAATTCATCAGAATCATAACCAAGAAATATATATTCTCGTGTCTTGACATCTAACTTAGACCTCTCATCCTTTGGAATATGAACAAATGCTTTGCAACCAAATACTCTTAGATAGTTATAGGAAACATCCTTGCCAAACCAAACTCTATTTGACACATCACCATCTAAAGCAACAGTTGGAGATAGATTGATAACATAAGCTGCTGTAAGTAATGCCTCACCCCAAAATGTCTTTGGCAGGTTAGCATTTGAAATCATGCATCTAACTCTCTCAACCAATGTCCTGTTCATTCTTTCTGCTATACCATTCAACTGAGGTGTTTTTGGAGGTGTCTTCTGATGTCGAATACCATGTTGCCTACAATACTCATCAAATGGTCCAATGTACTCACCACCATTGTCTGATCGAATGCATTTCAACTTCTTTCCAGTTTGCCGCTCTACTGAAACTTGAAACTGCTTGAACACATCTAGCACTTGATCTTTTGACATCAAAACATAAACCCAAACCTTTCTTGAGTAGTCATCAATAAAGGTCACAAAGTAAGATGCTCCACCAAGCGTCCTCAGGTTAACTAGGCCACAAACATCTGAGTGTACTAACTTCAAGAAATCTGATTTTCTTGAAGGAGGGTGACTATAGAATGAAACCCTTTTCTGTTTTCCAGCTAAACAATGTGTCCACTTCTCAAGTTTTGCACTCTTAATCCCAGATAACAAGTTCTTCTTTGCCAACACATTCATGCCCTTCTCGCTCATGTGACTTAACCTTTTGTGCCATAAAGCACTTGCATTCCCATCTTCCACTATATTACAAGTGTCCTTGGAAATCTTGGCCTGAAACAAATACAAAGAAGACTCTTTCTCGCCTCTAGCCACAACTAATGAACCCTTAGTAAGTTTCTATTGTCCATTATTGAAGATATTGCAAAAACCTTCATCATCAAGTTGTCTGGTAGAAATCAAATTCAAGCGAATTTCTGGTACATGTCTAACATTCTTGAGAACCAACTTGGATCCATTACGAGTCTCCAAGCATACATCTCCCATACCTGCAACTTTAGCCAAACAATCATTGCCCATCTTCAATGTGCCAAAGTTTCCAGGAGTATAAGAAGTAAAGAACTCCCTCTTGGAAGTAATATGAAGAGAAGCACCACTATCAATTACCCAACTTGTCTCATTGCTTGTAAAATTCACATTATCATCATAGCACACAATAACAAGTTCATTAGTAGCTGTTGCAACTCGATCATCATCATTGTTGTCCTTCTTCTCCTCACTCTCATTAACTTTCTTCTTCTCATTTCTACCTTTACCATTCTTCTTTTCATTTTTCAGTTGGAAGCAATTTTTCTTGATATGACTCATCTTGCCACAATGATGGCACTCTACATTTTTATGCCATGATCTAGACTTACTTTGACTTTTGTTATAACCTCTCGGACCTCTACTATGACTTCTCCCCCTGTTTTCAACAACCAAAGCTTCAGAATGAGATAAAGAACCCTGACTATTTCTTCTCATCTCTTCATTCAAAATACTAGTCTTGGCAAAATCCATAGTGACAATACCATCGGGAGTAGAGTTACTCACTGACATACGAAATGTTTCCCAAGATTCTGGTAAAGTACCAAGTAACCAAAGTCCTTGTACTTCGTCTTCAAACTTCATATTCATGCCTGAAAGTTGATCTAACATTCCCTGAAACTCATTCAAATGATCAGATATGGATTGCCCATCTTTGTATTTCAAGCTAATAAGTTGCTTCATCAAATACATCTTATTATTTCCAGTCTTTCGAGCATACAAGGATTCAAGCTTGTTCCATAGAGTCCGAGCATGTGTTTCTTTACTAATGTGATTCAAAACATTCTCATCTACAAATTGTAGAATGAACCCGCATACAATTTTATGCTCAAGAGTCCAATCGGCCTCACTCATGTTGTCTGGTCTAGTTTCACTAAACACCGGTAAGTGCCAACACTTCACATAAAGCAAATCTTCCATCTTACCCTTCCAAACATGATAATTTCGTCCATTTAAACTAATCATTCTGTTAGTGCTTAGTTCCATTGTTCAATCAAATCCAAAGATAAATAAAACAACCACAACCTAAGCTCTTGATACCACTCTGATGGGAAAAACGACGTATAAAGTTTCCCACTTTGATTGAACCTGTGAGGATATACTAAAACACCAACGATGTATTCGAATCACAAGTCAAATAAGCAAATCACAATCAACACAAAAGAATTTCTACGTGGAAAAACTCCTCCAATGTGAAGGATAAAAAACCACGAGACCGATCACGGAGTCCACCCCAATCTCCACTATATAAATCGTTAGGTTACAACCCAATCAAGTCCTTAACAATAGCAACAGGACTAAGATTCACTGATTCAACAATAATAGAATCACCAATAAATAGTGAAGAAACAAGTTGTAAACAACAACTTAACCAAGAAAAGTTGGAGAAATATCACCCAGATTTTCGACCACAATCTGCTGACTTCAAGAGCTCTAAACGACGATCCAACCGTTCACAATGAAGAACACCCAATCCCGAACCTGCTGACAAAAAATCAGCTCAATCGGACCACGGATCGACCTTGATCAGACGTTTGATCAACTGCTGCGCAGGGCCTTTAATTCCTGCGAAATTCTGCTCTTTTCTTTTCTCTCTCTCTTTTCTTTTCTTGACGGCCACTCACCTCTTCTCCTAAAGAAAAAACCCTATATTTTTCTTTTTAAACCTTAGGGCCACATTACCCTAATTGGACCCAATAATAAGTCCCCGAATATGGGCTGGACCAACCTAACAAGACACCCCATTCTCGACAGCCCCACCAAATTCCTTGCTTGCTCCACTTTCTTCTTGCACTTCCCCTGCAACTTCTCATCCCACCAACCCGCCCGCACTTGTTCCGACTCATCCTATGACAACAATGGAGTTTGTTTGGAGTGCGTTGACTAGATCCCAAATATGCTCTACTACATTCTCACATCATTCTCTCGGTTCCCTCAATGTTAGTTCATGCATTGGAACATCCTAGAGGAAAAGATGCCATGCACATTGAAATGGATCTGACCCACTACTGTGAGAATCGTTCTCACCTTGGTAACGGTTCAAGGATGGCACCTTCAACAATTTGATGTTGATAACACCTTCTTGCACAATAAGTTGCTCAAAACCAGTTTTTATGGAGCAACCTCCTGGATTTTCCATATCACGTCTACTCACTCGGGAGAGCCGTTTATGGGTTAAAGCAGGGGTCCCATGCTTGGTTCGACAAGCTCTCCCTCTTTCTTTTAAGTCGTGGCTTTCATTGCTCTCCATTTGATCCCTCTCTCTTTGTATACAGCCAAGGGGTAACAACCATGTTTGGGTTTGATTTATATAGATGATCTTATAGTTTCAGGAAGCACAACTCATTTACTTCATCATTTCACTACTTGTTTGAGCAAAACGTTTCTTATCAAAGACTTAGGCAAGCTCCATTTCTTCCTAGGAATTAAGGTGCACTACAACCCTATGGGTTTGTTTCTTTCCCAAGAACGATATGCTCTTGACATATTGCGCTTTGCATAGATGAGCTTTAGCAAGCTCCTTCTACACCTATTGCGTTAAAGCCTTCTAGCATTCTACATAGTTAGGCTCCTTTCGAACAATCCACCCTATTTCGATCCCTCCTAGGTGCTCTCCAATACATAACCTTAACCCGGCCTAACTTATCCTTTGCTCTGAATCGACTCTGCCAAAAGATGGTAGCACCAACTGTACTGGACTTCTTTGACCTTAAACGTGTGCTACGTGTGCTACGTTACTTGCAAGGAACTTCCTCTCTTGGTTTGAGAATCTATTCCAACAGTTCAATAAACCTCTATAGTTTTACAGACTCAAATTTATGCTAGTTATGTTGATAAAAGGCTCTTTACCACCGGTTACCTTCTTTTCATGGCGCAAATCTTGTCACTTAGAGCTTTAAGAAACAGCATTTTGTCTCAAAATCCTTCAACGGTTGAGTATGGGTCGCTGGCCTCTAGAACTGTTGAAGGTGTATGGATTTTACACCTTATTCACCATCTTGGCATTGGTATTTTTAGCCCCATCAAGTTGTACTACGATAACATGTCCTCGTTGCATCTCACAACCAAACCGGTCTTTCACAACCGCTCAAAACACTTTGAAATAGATTACCATTTCGTGCATGAGAAGGTTGCCCAAAGGTACTTTTGTATATGATTTATTACTTCACTTCACCAATTGGAAAATTTCCTTACAAAACCACTAACTAAAGAAGCATTTGAACACCTAAAAAAGATATACAACCATCTAAAATAAATTAACCTTACATGGGCTTTTCTAAAACAAAAACAAAAGTGGCTCTCAAGTATTTACGAATTTAATTTCACGGCCCCTAAGGAAAAAATTATATTGAAATAAAAGAAATCAAAAAGCAAGTTCTTTGATGGACTTACAAATTAATCAACAAGTTTGTTTTGAGGCTAGTGGTTCCACCATCGCTTGTTTCTCCAAATCAAGGTTTTTAAGTTGTAAACTTGCACCAACCTTTTCATGCAAACTTTGTTCTTTCTTACTTCCTAGACCTTTCAATTTCTCCATCATTTTTTTTTTTCATTTGCTTAGCAAGTTAAGAGTTAAAAGATCTCACTACCTCTAGCTTTCCTTCTAAGACCTCCAAATTTTATGTTGCATGTGCTTCTTTTTTTTTTTTTTTCCTTTCTAAAGCTTGCAAGTTAGCGTCCCAATCTACAACGGTCCATTTGTGAGTTTTAACTGTGGTGTAGTGCTAGGTCAACGCTCTAATACCACATGTAATGATCTTGATATTTCTTAACAAAAAAAATAACTTGCAAAAAAAGAATCTAACTAAATTACCATCCTATTAAGAAGTATGTCCTTAAATAATGCAAAATTTTAGTACACAATTTAAAAACTAATTGAAAACTGAAGATACTCTGTACTACTAATGTTTCGTGAAGAGATGGTTACTACTTCAACTCTTATTGATAAAGGTATTTGTCTTGTTTAATTTTTTAGTGCCTTCACCCTAGCTCTTAAACCCCTTTTAAGTCTACATCTTTTTGTCATATCTTTGTCTTCCTATAATCTTTATCTAATCCTTATATTTATAGAATATTTATCTTACCTTTATCTTTTTGGAAGCTATATATCATCTTGACCTCTTTTTTTATCCTTGAATCATGACATTTAGTGACCTTTTTTTACAATGTTTCATTTTTTGAAAATATTTCTAGATTGAGTTACTTAAGTAGTAATATGAATCATAAAGTGAACGATAATACTTAAGTTTTATTTATAAAGCATATTTTATGATGTATGGTCAACACAACAAGATATGAAATTCAAATAACAAAACATTAACCAATAACCTCCATTCTTACTTTGATGCTAGATGAGCTGGAGATTGTGATAATCGAAAATTAGCCGGAAGACTTTGTACTTTTCTTGGAACAAATATTATTTCTTGAGTTTCAAAAAACAAAAAATTGTTGCTTACTCTAATCTAGAAGTTGAGCTTAAATATCTTGTTGATGCTATTACAAAATTTATTTGGATAGAAGCTCTATATGTACAACAACCTTATCCTCCCACACTATGGTGTGATAACATATTAGTACTATATCTAACAACTAATTATGTTTTCATGCTAGAACAAAACATATTGAAATTGATTTTCACTTTATTCATGAGAGAATCAAAACAAAGAAATTTTTTTTTACTTAATCTCTTTTGTTGATCAAATAGCTAACATTTTTACAAAAGGTCTCTCCTTTACTAGATCCAAGCTACTTCAAAACAAGCACATAGCGCAGAACGACTTGTTAGCTTGTGGGGTGATGTTAGAATCAAGAAAAAAGTAGTCACATCAACAACACACGGTGAAGGAGGAGCAAAGCACGTGATACATTATTCTATAAAAAGGACAAGCACGCATAATACACATGCAACACCACCAAAGCAAAAGATGCCTGATTCAAGGCGGCCGTGTGTACTACCTGCGCTTTGTCTTCAACCTCTCACCTAAATACTTTCTCTTTCTCCATGGATCCTAAACATTCTAGTAAATGTTTGAAGATGATTTAAAAGGTGTTTAATTTAGAAAAAAAAAGGGCTAGTTAATTGCTATGAAAATTGGAAAGAATCATAAACTCCATTGATGAAATGTTAGCTTAAAAATTCAAAAGTTTTAGGGTTCTTTATGCCTACCATTTTCAAAATCTTTTCTATATTAAGTCTTCATAACTATGAGCTAATTTGTATTTAGTTTTCAATCACTGTAAAAAGGTAGTTCAATTGTACTCCAAAACCATCTAGAAATACAAAGTGTTCTTCAATTTGCTCTTTGTTCTTATTGTTTTATTTTTCTTATATTTTTCTTTTTACAAGAATTTCTACAAATATTTTGTAGAATTTCTTATTTTAACTAACAGTATATTCCATTGGTATGTTCTCTCTACTGCCTATTAGGGTTTTATGGGAATAAAAGAAGAAGAAAAAAAGACAAAGAGAAAACGAATGTGATCCGATACTAGTGAAAATATACTTTGATTGTGCTATCAACATAGAAAACTTTCAAATAGGAAAAAGAGTTTTTGGTTATGGAATCTATTGGTACGAAATTGATGGGTCATGATGGAGAGAGAAAGTCTTGAGAAATGATATCGGTGTCCAATTGTTACGAGTAAATCATGTGGAAGATTGATCTAGTTTGGTAGTTTATAAAAAGAGGAGAAAAGATCCAAGATAGGCTATCTTGAGAACTTAGAACTAATCAGAAAAAATCAAATCATTAAAGTTCTTTTGCTGCAACAAGTTCATCAAAGTTTTAACATTATTGAGCATTTATTTACTTTGCTACTTCGATTTATTATTGATTTGATTATTGGATGTTGTGATTACTTGCTTAATTCTTATACCATTATCAAATATATTGTGTTGTATTTTTCATTCACAGTTGGATTGTGTTGGGCTTGAGATTGATCTTTTTGGGAAAAGATTGAATGTAAAAGTGGTTAACTTTAATAAGAATACTAAAAAATAGTATAAGACATCTTTTTAACTTTTGGGTTATTGGATAATGTTTTTAATGATGATCTCATTAGCATAATATTGACTTTTCTAGTTTCTAAATTATATTATGCCCATATTGTCATGTTCACATATGAAATAAATATTTCCCATGCTTATACTCATTTATTATTGAAGGAAATATTACATTTATGATTATGGAAACAATTTTGAAATACATATGTTATATGGCTTTATGCGCTTATTTAATAGACCTTGTACTTTCATAGGGTTTTGATTTGATGCTCCAAATCTAACAGGCCAGGAATTAGGAAAAGGCCTAGAGTGGCATAAGTCTAGCATGTATCCATGTGAAGAAGATTGAAAGAAATCTAGCTTAGCCCTCACAAAGAAAAGGCTTACTCGTAATGAGAAAGGCCTTGCCTGCACTCATGTTTAATAAAGAAAAGGAAGATGATGTTGTGTTAGCTAGGGTAGAAAGAAGAAAAAGGAAAGGAGCTAAGCAGTATGCGTGAGAATAACATGAAGAGAAAGAAAAGAAAAGGAGAGAAAAGAAAAGAAAAGAGGTGTTGTATTCAACCGTTCTGCAATCTAGCCATTCTACCTTATTTAATCTATCAGTTGATTGTTCTATATCTTAAGATCTTCTACAGTTGACCAATTCCCAAAAATGAAACTACTAAAGCTACTATTTAAAGAGACAAAAAACAAGCTTCAAGATGGGAGAGTGTACTATGCCAAATACGAGTATCTTGAAGAGTTTGCTTCTTAGCTTAATGCTTCACCAATGTTTTTCATATCAAATTGAAAAAGACAATAATGTCTTAGTCTCTTAAAGTAACCCCATATTCTTGCATGCTAATAAGATGTTATCAACATAAAGAATTAATAGAATTGAGGTACTCCCACTAAACTAGTTATATATACAACGATCTATCAAGTTCTTAACAAAACTACATGAAGTGATAAAGCTATCAAATTTCAAATACCATTGCCCTTGAGGCTTGCTTAAGGCCATAAATAGATTTCTTTAGCTTACAAACAAACTTACTAGTATTATCTTTTACAAAACCCTTAGGTTTTTCCATATATATACTTCTTTATCAAGGACTCCATTCAAAACACAATCTTAACATCCACTTGGTGCAGTTCGATATCAAAGTGAGCCACCATTGTCATAATGACTCTAAATGAATCCTTGGAGGATACTAGTGAAAAATTCTCATCATAATCAACTCTATCTTTCTATATAAATCCCTTAGCAACTAATCTAGCATTAAATCTATTGACCTTTTCAATGGAATCTTTCTTGGTCTTGAATACTTATTTGCAGCCAACAAAACTGCATCCTTCAAGTTGCTCAACTAAATCCCAAACCTCATTATGCCTCATAGATTGCATTTCATCTTTCATGGCATTCAACCAAAATTCTGACTATGGACTTGAAACAACCTCCATGTAGATCATCAGATCCTCTACAATCCCAATATCATAACCATGTTTACCAAAATATATCATATAATCAAGGTTGATAGCTGACCTCCTTTCTCTAGTAGATCTTCAGACTGGCAAAGCAAAAATGGTCTGATCTTGAGCCTACGGTTCCTTAACTGGGACAATATCAGTGGCATGTTCTTGTACATCCACATGTACTAGAACTAGTCCAATAGGATGCATGTTTCATGAAACAAAAGGATCAACTTCAACATCCACACAAGTAAACACCTTTACTCTCTATGGTTTGTGAAAATTTAGTTTTCTTTGCAACATCAAGCTCTAAGAATTTAGCCATTTGTGAATCCATAATCCTGGGACCTCAACAAGAGTTATAGAATCGATACCCCTTGGAGTGCTCTAGGTAAGACACAAAATAACATATAGTGATCCCTAGATCCAACTTTTCTAGAGTTGGATTATATAACCTAACTTCAACTAGGCATCCCTAAACTTTAATGTGGTTCAAACTAGGATTGCGTCCCTTAAATAACTTAAATGGAGTTAACTAAATTACTTTAGTAGGGATGCAATTAAGAATATACATGGCAGTCTTCAAGCCTTTTCCTCATAGAAATTTAGGCAAATTACTACCATTTATTATGCTTCTAACCATATCCATCAACGTGTTATTTTGCCTCTTAGTGACACCATCTGTTCTAGGTTCCCGAGCATAATGAATTATGCTACTATGCCTAAATCTTGTAAATATTAAGCAAATGGTCCTTTATGTTGTCTTGTGTCACCATGCCTATAGGAATCTCACAACCTTTATACTTTTTCCCAATTGTTTCTTAACTTCAACCTTAAACACCTTAAACTTCTTAAGGGATTCTGATTTATCTCTAGTTAAATACACATACCAATAATGTGAAAAATTATCTATAAAAGTAATAAAATATATATCACCCTACAATGTTAGTCTATTTGGACCACTTATATTAGTGTGAATCATACCAAACAACTTAGAACTATGAACTGCAATTCTCTTTTTTGTCTTAGTCAACTTGCCTCTACAACAATTCACACATATTTACAAATCCTCATCGAAAGTGGGCAAAATTTTTATTTTTATTAACCTTTGAATTCTCTCTTTCAAAATATGGCAAAGTCTTTTATGCCACAATGTATATAATCACTCTTTAGACATCATACTCTTAGCTACATTATGTTCAACATTCACAGTAGCATAAATCTCATGTGGGGATAAATAAAGCTTATATAAACTATGATTCAAAGTGCAAAAACTAATAAGGTTCAAATCAAAACATACATTAATAGTGGAGTTTTTAACTTAAAAAGAATACCCTAATTTGTCCAATAAAGAATCTAAAACTAAATTCTACGTAAAAGATAGTACATAGAAGATGTCATATAAGGTCATCCTAAAATTAGTCTCCAAAAGGAAGGATGACATTTGCAACAAACTCTACATCAACCTTCATGTTGTTCCCCACAAAAGGTACTTTTCATCTAGACTTGGCATCCTTCAACTTACAAATCCCTGAATGGTAAACACTACATGGTTTAGTGGTTGTATTATCCAACCACCAAGAGCTAAAGAGTGTTTCTACCATATGAGACTTACAAAAATAAGCTAAAGAGCGATTACCTCTAACTAGGCACTTTCTCTTACTTTTCTTGAGCTTGGGATAGTTAGGCTTCTTATGCCCCTTTACCTTACAATAAAAACATATGATCTCATTTGGTTTAACCCCAACAACCATTTGAGTTCTCCTCATCCCTATAACATTACCTTGAGGGACTAATTCTCGAATAGTTAGGCCACCCCTTCTAGGCTTTCTATAATGTTGAGGCCTAGGTCTCTTGTTTCTACTAGAATTGACTTCTTTAGTAAACATAACAATATGAGACTTATTAGCTCTCAACCGTTTCTCCTTAACCATTACTTAATCTAAAAGCTCATCTAGTGTCCATTGATCATGTTGTACATAGTTATTTGTCTTAAGAACAACAAAGTTTACAAGGAGACTATTTAGAACCTTATGAATTATGATTACATCAAAAAGAATAACATCCACCTTATTGAATTTGGCCTTAAACTTAATCACCTTCATGGTATAATTCCTTATGAGCATAGATCTATCATACTTAGGCTAAATAATTCTTGCAAAAGCTTCCTAGCTAGAACATTAATGGGTGGTGTATACTATTTCTTCATTGCCTCTAGAAATTCCTTAGCAATGGCATCAATGGGTAAATCCACCTGAAGGTGATCCTTAATCGTCCTCTACATTGTCAACAGACAAAACTCATTCTTTCTAGCCTATGTAGCATACTTATTTTTATACTATTTTATGCTAGTCTTAGTAGGGTCCTTTGGCTTATCAATAGTGAATACTGAATGCAAATCAAAAATTCATAAAGTGAGGCAAAGATCAGCCAACCATTTTTTGAAGTTCAATCCAGTCAAGATCTCTATGGTTAGTATGCAATTGTTGATCGTGAAGGTGGTTGTATTGCATAATGCATAATAAGAGCACATAGTGAGTAGACTAGAAGAGAGTTTCATAAGAATTATCAAATAAATGCTTGTGGGTAGTAAATATGACATACCATCCAAAAACTCTCCGCATAACAACCAACACAAGGAATAACCAATTCTCACAATCCACCACTTGTGGGTGTATAGACTGTTAAGACTAGTCTAAACCTAGGCATGCTAGCTATGTAACATCCAAATCCTAATACACAGTCACCTCTTGTGGGTGTATAACAATGTAGTACGATCATATTCATCCACAGTACAAGAATAAAGTCCCAAAATCCAATCAAACTACGCCATTATGGTGGTTGCAATCCAACTGAATCACAAAACCCTTGTGTACTTAAGAAATCCCTTCAAAAGCATACAAACACAATCCCATGACCTAACCAAGTTGTGCCACTATGGTGGCCATAACCCAATCAAGCCACGAGATTAACTTATGCTATAGGACACAATATACACTACTCACAATCTAAATGTGCAACTCAATTTTAGAAGACTGAGGCACTAGTCTTTGAGTTTCACCTAAGTAACACTACAAGTGTTGCATAAATCGTATGCTAAACTAAAGTGACCTAATAAAAATTTAAATAAGTGCATAACATTCAAGAGGCCATAAGATAATTGTCAAACAAGCAATCATGACAAGCTAGCATAAAACTATTGTAAGCAATAAATCAAACAATTTCATTTAAATCATTAATCAAAAGGGGTAATTATCTAAAAGTAATTGCATCATAATCTTCTAAATAGAATTAGAAGATTTTTGCTGCTACACACTGCCAAAAGAGACTATCGACCAATATGGCTAGTTCAAGCAGTTCAACCCAAAATTGGCCGATTCAGGCCATATCAACTAGTTTAGCTTGATATGACTGGTTCAGCATCCAACTGGCCAGTTCTTTGGTTGATGGAGTCACCGTCGGGATTAATCAGACAACCGGCTAGCCAGATGCCAAACTGGTCAAAGTGCTTTTCCAATCATTTAAAAAACTAGTAAAACCCTTTTGACGACAAAGTCAAAAAGGTGGGTTGAAAGTGTTTTTTACAATCACTTAAATTGTTTGTATGCCTTGATGTTTTTGTATACTATATTTTATTAATGCAAATTTACATTTTTACCAACAAAAAAAAATTACTTGTATGCAATTTTTGTCTACAATCTTGAATCTTCAATTTGTATTGTGGTTATGATTTGAAGTATTTGCTTGTTTAATCTAGTTTGAGTAGCAAAGTGGTTTTATGTTGAGTAAAAATTGATTTCATATACTATATTATCATAGTTTAAGTTGTACAAAATATCAATACCAAATTGTATTGCTAATTGGTTGAATTATTGATTGAAAATCTTCATTTAAATTGTTGTAGTTCATGAATTAAAGGTTTATCTAAATCAAATCTTTGCTAAATTAGTCATGACCAAAGATTTGCTCTCGTTGTTTGATGCTCATGGATAGGTTGACTAACATTGTTATAAAAATGTGTAATAAGTAGTGCATTGAAATAGTTAGAAAACCAGCAAGCTAGGATTAAAAACCTAATTTCCTTCTCTTAAATTGGTTTAGGGACCCAACATTAACCAAATTGGTTAAAAGATAACAAGGAATATAAACATTTATTATTGAGCCAAACCTTTTAACAAATTCCTATGCATTTGTGTGATTGTTTTTGTTTATGCTTTATTATTAATAATTGTTAGAAAACTACAAAATTAGAAACAATAATTTCAACACCCCACACCCACCCCCGAACCCCCCCCCCCGGGTACCTCAACCCCTGAAGGCCAGGGGCAAGATTGATTAGGGAGGTTAAAGTCCTAGAAAATCTAAGCAAAGAAAATAAACAAGTAATCAACTACACCCGCGACCTCCATTCATTCATCTCTCATTCAATCAAGCCATAAAGAAAATCTGAAATTCCCACTTAGATGCGAAAAGCTGAGGAAATTTGAAATGAAAAAAATAAATAGGTAATACACTACTCCAAGCTAATGACAATCTCTTCAATCACGTCAGAAAAAATATCTAAAGTTCCTGCTTAGATCTAAAAAGCTGATAAAATCCGAAGTGAAGAAAATAAATAGTTAATAAACTACTCCACGACCTCCATTCATTCATCTCTCCTTCTTAAGGCACAAAGAAAGGAAAAACATAATTTTTCAATGTAACTTGCTATGATACATTGATACAAAATAAAGTGAAATAAAACAAGTGTTTTGGTATAAGTTGAAGGCAGTAAGTACCAAATCCAAGAAAGGAGAAAAGCCAAAAATTGTGGAAAACCAATAAGTTGTGATTCTCCTATTCAAAGAAAATACAAAATAAAATATTCTTATAAGTTGTGATAATAGACGCCTATACAAAGAATAAAAGATACAAAAAATCCTACATAAACGCAATTACAAGTCAGCCATTGGGTTTAGGCCTTAGTCTATCACATGGGATACACCTATATGTCTAATAATATTTTTAAAGTTATACATATTTAGGTGTCTATTTTCCTTATGTAATTAGTTATCATGTGAGAAATTCCAAGGTTACTTCTATATAAATAAAAATAACAATATATATTGTCAGAAATAAGAGATTTAATGCAAGTAAATTCACCTAATTTGTTGGCTTGCTTTCTTTCTCTTGTTCTATGACATGGTATTAAAAACGGATTTTCACTCTTTGCATCCAAAAAGCCAAATCAAGTTTGAGCTGTGATTTTAAAATTTGCTTTAAGCCCCTTAGAATTATGAAAAAAGTGGCACTTATAATAAAATTTGTTCAAACACGGTCCCCCAAGGCTAAAACTTGTCCATACCCACTCGAAATTTCGAAATTGCCCCTATTTTATCGAAATTACCATTTTCCCTTCGATATTTTTCCAATTTACCATTTTGCTGCAATCTTTCTAAATTCCCAAATTGCCCCTAAACTGTAACCACTCAATATGTCATGCCCGATCAAGAACAGTTTTTTAAGAGTGTCCACTTTGACTTAATAGCAAAAAGTCAAGGAGTCCCTAATCTACGTCTTTTTTATGTCGCGCATGTGTTTTGGTGATTGTTAATGAGTGAAGGTATATTGGTAATTTTCAATTGACTCTTTTAATGAGTGAAGGCTGCTCATTGGTTCAGTTTGTGCTTGCGGTGTGTCTGGTTGTTATGAATTCTCGTCCCAACCGCAACCAGTATCCGTTGGTTAGGATTTATTTTCACTAGTTACGAAGTTTCAGTTTGTTAAGATATTTCCATTTGTTATTCTAGCCCTATTTAAAGAGATCTTAATCTCTATTGTAAAAAACCTTTGATCCATTAAAAAACCTAGTTCCTTTAACTGCTTGTCTCCCTTCATGAGATTGCAAATAGGCGGCATCTCTCTTTATAAGATTGCAATTTTCACAACTGAGGGAGATCAATATATAATTCATTCATTAACCGAAAGATCTCTACAAAATTTTCATTTATCCTATTTATACATATAATTTACTGTTTTGGCTTAACACTACTTGACCAATCCAACAAACCTATAACAATGTGATTCACGATGGGCAAAAGAGAGAGAGCTTTGGCTACAACATGTGGATAACAAGATAGTTAGCCAACAATATTAGTGTTTTAATAAAAAAATTGATATTTCAACAGTTTTATTTTCAAAAAATGCATGTTTTAAAGGTGCTAAAATTAAAATGTAAGAAAGTAAAGGCAGGAACATAAAGGTATTGGAATTTAAAAGCAAAAAGTAAACTTGAAGTAAAAGAAATATAAAGAACAAGAAATGTAAAAGCTAGAACAATAGAAAACTGTTTGTCTTGTCTCAAGGGCGTCTTCTCTTTTTACAAACGACTTATTAATCTCTATTTATAGAGAAAAAAAAGAAAACGCATCATTAAATCAAGTCAACACAACCCTTTTGGAATTAAAAAAACTATAAATTAGTATTTTTTGAACTAACAAAACAATAATATAGTCTTTTGGAAACAGCAAAATAGTATAAAATGTAAACGCCACTTGTTAAGGAATTTTTTTTTTTTTTTTTTTCAGTGAAACTACTTTAGACACTTGTCAAGATATTTTTTACAATGTAACTTTTGGAAACTAACATTCTTATCCTTTGACTAGTTTGATTGAGCTTGATTTTCCTTTAGTTTGAATAGACTTGGACCTACCTACATCACACAATTCCTACAAATGTGGGATAGTGATTTCACCGTTCAACCTAGATGTCTTGTCACGTGATCAATTAGCTAAGCTCATAACAGGTGGAAATATGGCAGGTTTTGCAAGATTCATTTGAGAAGGTGACCAAAAGTCATGTTTTTAACTTAAAACAGGTTTTGAATGACCTTAAGCTGGTCGAAGGGGAAGACAACTGATTTGTATGTTCAATTGAAGGATTTATACTGCCAACTCAAAACGCAAGAAAATCCGATTCGCTGCAATTGTAGAAATTGCACATGCGGCATCAATGATGCTCTCTAGGGAAGAGATCAATAGAATAATACCTAGAAATTTTTGCTTGGCCTACTGAAAGACTACCAAAACCTTAACTAAAATCTTATCTCATGAGAAGCTACCTTTTCTTGAAAAGACATATGCCTTGACCAAGCAGGACTCGCACCAACACGGATTCGACATAAACAAGGATCATAAGAGAGATGACTTGGCATTTTTAGGGGTTTAGCATCATGGGAATGGACCAACTAGCGGCAGCACCAGATGGGTCAGAAAACCCTCAAATGCAGGAAAATGACCTAGTTGGATTTGAGTCAAGTGCGCAAATGGAATTTCGGCCCAGGTCAAAATTGGGCCTTCTAGTTAGGCCACACAATCAACAAGTGCAACTTTTCATTTAGTTCATGCATGCATTAAAGAAATCTCACATGAATGCAACTATGGAGTTGATTAGATGCCTTAGGAGTTGCCATAGTCTTGGTCTGAAATTTTCATCCTCCTCCAAGTTAGAGTTAATGGCTTATTATGACTCTAACTATAGCACATATCCCATAAGAAGATGTTCACCATGGGTTTTTACATAAAGCTTGAAATTTTTTTAACTTCTTAGAAAACTAAGAAGCAACATGTTATATCATTACCATCTACAGAGTCTAGAGACAGAGCAATGACTAACACAACAACAAAGATAGTTTGAATTATGCAATTTCTTAAGGATTTTGGCATAATTATTAAATATAATTGGTTATCTTGTTTTGCAACAATGAAACAACAAAAAATTAGCAAACCATCCTACCAATTATGAGTGAACCAAGCATGCAAAGATAAATTGTCATTCATATTATAGACAAGATACAAGAAGGAATCATTAAGAAAAGCCACATTTTAACAAAAGAGTAGCTTGTAAATTTATTGACATTGACACTTTGCAGGAATCAATATTAATATTTTCTTTTCGAGCTTGAATATTTGACCTATTTAAATCTCTAACTTGAGGGAAAGACACAATATTTTATATTTGATGAATTGGATCTTAACTTTTTCTAAAATATACACTATAATATTATACATAATTAAGAGTTTATTTTCCCAATATAATTAGTAACCATGTAGAATTCTAAAGTTATTTTGGTATAAGTAACAGTAACAATATATGTTATAAGATATAATAAATTAAATATAATTAAATTCACCCAACCTTTTAACTTTCTTTCGTTCACCCTACTTTTTAATTTTCTTCCTTCCTTCCTTTATAATAAGTCTTTTGTGCTTAGAAATGGTATCGTTACTTAGAAAGTCATTGCAGTCGATAAGTATCATCCGAATGGGTGTTACAACTAGTGCCTTACCGACGCCCTTCGCCTCCCTTGGAAGGGTTCCATTTTATGGAAGTACCAAAATCCCCTTGCCGGTCCCCCTCTCAACAACAAAACCTCAGGCGGGACTTGAGCCAGCAAGGAAGACTAACATCGCCTACCAAGAAGCTTAATCCCGGGTAAGTGCTCCGCCCTCTTCACAACCTGCAGTTCGAAACCGCAGTCTTGAATAGTGCAGCGAACTACTCACTTGACGAATATTTCTTGTTCGATTCCACTTCTTTGTGTACCTCGGACTTTTAAGTTTAATGGGTAGGCCTCAATTTCATTATAGAAAGAGTTTGGGGCTCCATATGGTTAGAATTCTCAATCCGTTGGTGGGTTTCCTCGATTTGTTTGGTAATACAGAGTTTCACTGATAATGGGGATTAGAAATGAACTCTCTATATTTATTGGGTCCTAGACTAGTTCCCAAAATATCGTCTTTCTTCATCGTTTCACGGAAATTTTGCGACAGTGGGTTGGATGGTGATAAGGTTGATAATGGGTTTGGATGCGTTGAGGAACCCTTGAAAGGAACGTGGAGATGTTCGGACTTTGATTCCATTTCTTATGGAAAACCTGATGAAACCCGAGTCCGGGGACATTTCTCGGCGAGGAAGGGATTTTTTGACAATGTAAAGATTGATGCTAGGAGGATTCTCGAAGTTCTCGAGCAAGATGGCCCGAGTTTTGATACAAAATCGGCTCTAGACGAGTTGTGCATAAGGCTTTCTGGGCTTCTTGTGAGAGAAGTTCTGTTAGGAATATTGAAGAATGTAAATTATGCCAATAAGATTCGGTGTGCAAAGTTAGGGTATAAGTTCTTCGTTTGGTGTGGTCAGCGGGAGAATCACAGGCACACTGCAGATTCTTATCATTTGATAATGAGGATCTTCGCTGATTGTGAGGAGTTTAAGGCAATGTGGAGGCTGCTTGATGAGATGATTGAAAATGGGTTCCCAACCACTGCGCAGACATTTAACATATTGATATGCACTTGTGGTGGGGCAGGATTGGCTAGGAAAGTAGTGGAGAGGTTCATAAAGTCTAAGACATTTAACTATAGGCCATTCAAACACTCGTACAATGCAATTCTACATTCCCTTCTCGTGATAAAACAATACAAGTTGATTGAGTGGGTGTACGAACAGATGCTAGCTGAGGGTTATTCTCAAGATATTCTAACTTATAACATTATCATGTGTGCAAAGTATAGGTTGGGAAAGTTGGATCAGTTTCATAGACTGCTCGATGAAATGGGTAGAAGTGGATTATCTCCAGATTTCCATACGTACAACATTCTTCTGCACGTTCTGGGTAGTGGAGACAAACCACTAGCTGCCCTTAATCTTTTGAATCATATGAAGGACGTAGGTTTCCATGTGACTGTTCTTCACTTCACCACATTGATAGATGGACTTAGCCGTGCTGGAAATTTGGATGCCTGCAAATATTTTTTTGATGAAATGATCAAGAATGGATGTGTGCCAGATGTTGTTTGTTACACTGTAATGATCACAGGACACATTGTAGCTGGGAAGCTTGAGAAGGCTCAGGAAATGTTCGATGAGATGATAAGCAGAGGACAGCTTCCAAATGTATTTACATACAATTCCATGATTCGGGGTTTTTGTATGTCAGGGAAGTTTGAGGAGGCATGCTCATTGCTTAAGGAAATGGAGTCCAGAGGTTGTAATCCGAATTTCCTGGTATACAGCACCCTAGTGAATAATTTGAGAAACGCAGGAAAGCTTTCTGAAGCTCATGAAGTAATAAGGCATATGGTGGAGAAAGGGCGGTATGTCCATCTGCTCTCAAAGTTCAAGAAATATAGGAGATGCTAAAGTAGCAAAATATGTAATGGGAGATGATCCTCTTGTACTCTCTGAGGGACGTGGTTAATTGATTGAGCTCTGTTGACAATGTGCACTTGCCTGTTCTATTCCAGTTATTATAGAAGCCAAAAAGAAAAAAGGTTCAAAGTATGCACAAATCTTTTCCCCTTATGCTGCTTTTCTCTTTTTTCTTGCTGAATGATTGACAAATTGAAAACAGCCAATTTTCCCTTTCTCTGGATCATTTTAATTTCTTTTCATGTGATTACCAGATCGGTCTTAAGTTGAATTATTCATTGCTTCCTATGCTTCATTTCGTGTTTGAAAATCAGTACTTCCTTCAAGCTCCATAAATACTTTAGATCTATGTATCTATCATTCTCTTTTCTGGTATTACAATGGTCACGGCAAACTGTATTTAGTCTATTGTCATAGTTAGAGTATAAGGTTTGGTCATCATTGCATGAAAACTGATGATCGTTCTGCAATGGGGGATTAAACAGTAAAGCTGATCTTGATGGAAGAATTGGTGTTGAATTCAAATGACAAAGCAATTCTTATGAAGGGAAAGCCTTACATATATATCTTTTGATCTATGTATCAATCTGTACCACTTAATGATCTGCATACATGCAGACCCTAAAAACTAAATCTGACAAGAGAAAAGTTTGAAAACACCTGTTTGTTGGTCGTTAAATTCAGTCCTCCATTTCTTCGTAGCAAACGGGTTAAAAAAATGAAGAAAAAAAAATCTGTGTTACCAGTAAATTACTCAATGATCTGTCCACCTTAAAGTTGCAGTTGACATATTATGTTTAGTAAAACGGATGTTGCTTCACTTGCTCCAAAGTTTTGACCCTTGTGTAACCTTAATCTATCATGATGAAAAGATTAAATGCCATAGTCAGAACTCTGTTCATCGTTGGGGATTATTGATGAACAGCACTTGGCTTTATGTAGGCTAGCGTTTTTTGTCATAAACTGTATGATATGATACATTTGTATTCAGGGTGATATTCTGATGGTGCAGGCATCCCTGGCTTTCAAATGCCTGTTCATTCAGACATTGCAAACTTTATCTTTGTCTTTGCTCACAGTTATATCTTTTCTTTACATTGATGAAATTAGGTGTTGAAAATATTTACGAACTATCATGTAATGGATAATGCAGGGGAGGACACAGCTTTCTGTAGAACCATCAATACTGCAAACTCTTCAACTGACCTTAGATTGGTTTGAATTAAAACGAGTGCTTCACTGATTCCACTAAAGATTCTGTCTTATGTTTTCAAACTTCAGTTTCTATTCAACTGTATGACAAATTGCTAGGAACATCATTCAGTCAGTAGTGTGGTAATTGAAACTTGAGAAGATAAAAGAGGTGGATATTGGGGCACGGGAATCTTAGGCACCTGATTCCTTTCTATCTCTTACCATTTTTATTCATTAGGCTTATAAACCCTTTTGGTTTTCTTCATGTTTTCCTGTGACGGTTTAGTGACCATTGTGGTTTCTAAACCTTTGTGCCAAGTTGTATGAAAGAAATTAAACACCCACGGTGGTTTTTGGTTTCTTTTTTTATTTTTTATTTTTATTTTTTATCTACTCATACCAGTAATGAAAAGAAAAAAAAGAAAGTGGCGACCTTTCCTGTTGGGTTGTTACAAAGTACAACTTTGTGTGTCTTTCAACCTCCATAACTTTTCTCACCTTTTTCTTCAAAGCAACAAGAGTCACCCAAACTTGTGACAACTCTCCATTTAATCTTCACCGGGCGGGAAGGAAGTATAGTTTTATTACTCTTTGTCGTGTTCTTATAAGTAGCAATAAGAATAAACTGTACTGCCTTTTTTCCTGGTTAATTGTTAAAATAAACATGCGACTTTTATAATATGATCCTTATTTTGCATTGACTGCAAGGATATGAATTGAAACTTTTGGTTTTCATTCCATCCTTTTCTGGTGTTGAAATGCTTTTTTTCTGTGATCCTGATTAAGAAGTATTTAGGGATATCTAGGGAAACAGCTAGAAAAATCAATTATCTTCATTCTCTCTCTAACATCCATGTCATTTTCAGAAGGGAGAAATTACTCTTGTCCAGCTGGTCATGGTAAGGCTATTTATTCGTTATAGATTCCTTGGTATTGAATATGCCTCTTATTTCTTTTTTATCTCTCAATCTGCTTATCAATGCATTTTGATTTTATTAGTTCTGGTGAAGTTTCCTTAGATTTCAGAGTAAATTTTTCTCCATGGTATAGTTGAGTTAGAGCCGTTATTCCAACAACTTTTGTGAATTAGCTTCCTTTCCACAGGCCTAAAATCCTTGCTTACAAGGATTACAAAGATGGAGCTGCTCTCTGATGATTTTCAGGTCGTAGTATTTTGGACACACTAAGTTGAAAACATCCAAGTATTTGGTTACTTGTGTTTCTCGGAATTCATGGTAATGGAGGTTGCATAGAGGTAAATCGGCAAGCAATGAAGAATATCATTGCTGCACAGGTTTTGGGATATTGGTGGTACAGGTGTTGAGGGTATGAAGCAATAGGCATATGGTGCTAAAGGTCGCTCCTAGTACCGTTATCACCATTGGTGTGCATCATAGTGATTCTGGCATATATATAGCAGCATTAGTGGCAGGGCATAGGTAAGGCAGCGGTGATAGTTAAGAGGTGGAAGGGCTAAGAGTTCTGAGATGGAGTTTCTTAAGGGGCACTGCTGTCTCTATCAGCGTCCCAGCTAAAGGCCGAGGACTATATGATATAGCAAAACTGTAGCATGATATATTTCTATGGCACTGGCTCCACAGCTACTTTTCTCAATTTAGCTGATCTCGTGAAAAACAGAATTAGGAGATTATATGGTGCACTTGGATACAATCTCTTGTATTCTAATATGATGCCACTGACACTGAATAGAGAGGGACAGTTTTAGCCGATGCTAATTTTCCACCTAGTCCTGCAATCCTTGAAGTTAGACTCTGTCAGTACAAAATTTTAGAAATTTATGGCTGAAAATTTGGGAGTGCTCTTTGGCTGTTGCTGTCCATCAGCATGGCATTTTGCCCCCTCAAACTCAAGTATGCTTGAGTCTAGATCAGATTCTTACTTATATTCCAGATGAGCATTGAACCACTTCTAATCTCCTGTCAATTGCCAGATCGAGTTTTCACGAATGCTTCTGTTGCTATCAAGTGGTATCTCTAGTTAAAAGATAACAAATGGCTTCATAATATAGGGAACCCTACCTTTAACCATATGCACCTCTGAGGTTGATATCTCAGCTTCATTCGAATTCACTGTTAAATCGAGCAGGCCCAGATGTCATTTTATGTTGCAGTTAGTCTTACAGAGTTAGATAGCCTCCTGGGAAACCAGGGAACACTTTGTTTATTAGCCTAAAAGCCTTTTCTGCAAGATGCAAATTTTTTTCACTCTCAAGTCTTTAGATACACAATTTTGTTAGTATCAACTGATGTATTTAAGTTCCAATCCAGAGCCCTCTTTGTGGTTTTATACCACTTAAAGGAATAAAGAAATTCACGTGTGAATGATGTTATTGTTTACTTATGCAGGGTTGGATTCACACGTGGGATTACTTATGAGTTTTATTATTTTTTGGCCGTTTAAGTTAATTGAGCTTTGTCTCTTATTTTATTTTATTTTTATTATTTTTATTATTATTATTATTTTATGTGTGTGTTTTAAATAAAACAACGGTGTTATGGGAGGATGTCCAAAACACGTCACCTTGACTGGAGAAGGCAATATAAAACCTAAGACTGAAAAGAAGGAAAGGAAAAGAAAAATATTGTGAACAGAAAGATGACTTTTATTTGTGTTTCAGTTTCTATTTTCGAAGGAATTCTAGTTCGGAATTTATTACATAATAAAGGTGTTTTTGTCACTAAAACACTCTCTTTGACATCTAGGCACATACGTAATCTTTTGAGCATAGCCATATATTAGAGGGTGCTATGCCCTAAGATCAGCAGTTGGTTTCTTTGACTGCTAGAGCTTTTGGAACAGTAAACGGGAACCGCCCCCAGATATGGCTTCTAAAACGTCTCTTCCCTGTCCCTCTTTCAACTCCTCTTTGGTTTCTAATTCTTATAAGAATTATCCTCCTTTCTTTTAAAGCCCTGTTGAACCTGTGACGCTGGAATGGCGGCTGGTACGATTGTTGTGATTATCTTTTATTATCTTATGGACTTTTAAGGCTTGATTACGATGGGATTTGGTACCTGAACCAAGCGTGCTTGGTCCGGCGAAGAAAAGCATGCCTGCAATGGCCGCCTCTCAGTGATCGCGACTCTTTACTCATCACCATATTTAGGCGTTCAAGCTAGGCAGTCTTCATACCTGATATCTTAATATACCGAGCATGCCATCTTACGATGACATTGTTTTTAAAATACTCATGTGGAGTCAGGTGCTACCTACCCGTAGTTTAGGAGTCCCTGTCACCCAATTTTAGGACGTACAGGCCCCTAAATGCAGCAAAAGCCGAAAACCATATGGCCTTTGATGCCGACTTTATAGCCCCCTATTAGGCACAGCCGACACATCAGGACCCTCAACCCATGAAATCTGGCCATTAAAAGAAGCGTAGAGGTGGGTGTCCAGCCCACGAAGCCAATGGGTCTTCCCCTGGAAACAAAACACGATACGGTGTACAGGCATTCTACCAACCGACAGGGTACTCTACCCTCTGGTGGTTGATGACCGCCTTTGCTAATCTGAAAGGTACCTAAGTTTTTATGCATTGAATATTTGACAAACAAGCCTGCCTAAACCGGTCACATGGTGAATGGCCGGTGGGATCCTGCTGATGAGTCATTTGTTTCTGCAATCAACATCAGGCCGCGCCATGAAGCCTCAAAGGCCATTTGCCGTCACAGCTAAACTTTCAAATTGTACATGGCATGGATGATGATCTTCTCGGCATGTATCTTTCTCGGAGAATAGTTGATAGCTACTGATCTAGTGATTTAGTTCCTTCCAGGCGAAGGAATTATGGCGGATTTGGATGATGATATGCTTCAACTTGTATTAGAAAATGACCCACAAACGAATAGAAGGTGGAAGTCGTGAAGGAATTCTCCTACAGTTTTTCACTTTTTCCCCTGTTTCTAGCTTGACAAAATTTGCATTAAGTTGGATTTGGAGGCGTCTACGGAACCTAAATATAAATCACTGAAAAAGAAAAGGCATCCCATTAAGAATGGTGGCTCCAAAATCGTCTGAATATTGTTAATTTATACAACTAAAACCAGTTCGACCTTGGCAATACAGAGTTTCCTCATGGAAAATTGTAACTAATAAAGCTTATATGACAAACAGTCCTCTTGCATACTGAAGATGCATATTTATGTATAGATGTACTTAACAAAACTAGTAAGAACGATTTGTTGAGCTTGATCTTTTATTTTATTTCTTGTCTTCTTTCTTCTCCTCCTTCTTGTCTTCTTTCTTCTCCTCCTTCTTCTCTTCTTTCTTCTCTTCTTTCTTCTCTTCTTTTGCTGGCCCCACTGATAAAAGATCCACTTTGCCTACTTTCTTCAACTTCTTCACTACTGCCACTGCATCCATTTGTCCTATCACTGTTAACTTCTGCTCCTTCAGATCTGCCGCTATGGAATCAACCCCTGTCGATCAAAATTCCAGGCATATACCCAAAGCAAGGAATCAATCAAAAATATTAAAAAAAAAAAGAAAGAAAAAAGCACTTCAAAACAATCTGTAGTCCTATGATATGCCTTATTCATTTCGAATATGAGAGTCAAATGCACAAAATCCTAATTCGATTCAGTAACTCTTTTTCCAGCTAGTGAAGTCGGATATTGTTCTTCTCTTCTGTTTGCCTTCACAAAGAACAATGAGGGTATGCCACCAAAAGCCCATTATATTAGAGTTCCGAATCCTAAAAGCGTGCAGAAACCCATGGCTTTGCACAAGTTGAAGTTTCTTGAGAATTTTCATGTACGAGAAATTAAGAGAGCACATCAGATAAATTACCATAGATATCGGCCGCAGCTTCTATAGCTTTCTGCTTTGTTTTTTCATCCGTCATGGTCAAGACCTTCAACACCACCTTGCGCTACAAATGATGACAGAGGGAAAGAAAGGAAGAGAGAAAGAAAGAACTTGAGAAAATCGGAAGAGGGTTAAGCTTCTAATCTCCATATTAGCTTTAGACACATGAGAAGCAGTAAATCAGAGGGCAAAGGCATTACTTGGAAAAAGGAAACAGAAAAATAGTACCTGAGCCATTTGGAGAAGAAGAAAACACGAAGGCAAAGGGAAGAAACTGTAGCGTAGACAATCCGTGGCGTTCTGGAGGGGGAGATGTATGGGGTTGTGAGTTTAAGTATGGGCTGCTTCATAAGAGTCACATCAACCAGATCGGGCCCCGCTTTGACACAAATTGCTGGCCGCATGGTACAGTATCCGGCAGCAAATCTTGCTTAGTGTTGTACTTTTATACAAGGTAAATTGGTAAAGCAAAAAACTTCAAGACAAAAAGTTGTTCAACTCGAAAGCCAAGGTTGTTTCATGCTTCCAGCAAAATCTTACGTCGGCCAGAGCTTTGTGTGTCCAAACAGACAGAGCAACGTGCGGGGAATGATGAACCTCCTCTCACAATCACGTTTGAAGAAACGAGAGGCGCAAAATTAGATGGTAAAAGAATCAACTCTATTCCTATTGTTTTCTTTTCTTTTTCCCTTCTCAATCTATAAAAAATTCTAGAGAAACTTTAATCCCATTAAAACTAAAGGTAGGGAAAGAATTATTGAGGAAGTGGACGTTCTTGAGCCTCCAATGAACAAGAACAAAAGTAAAGTGGGGGCGACTAGGCCTAGCCAATCCATTCAAAAAGGGTCGGCTTTTTGTTTCTTCTTTCGAGATTCTCTTTTTTGAGAAAGAAGCAACAGGACGATTTTCTTCCTCTTAACGCAAATAATTAAAGCCATGCAACAGGTTGAATTGGACCACCGTCATGGTCAAACTTTTACTTTTACTTTTACTTTTACTTTTACCCTTACTCTTACTCTTACTCTTACTCTTACTGGGAACACCATGTGATCCAGTACGTGGGACTTTAATGTAGAATTTGACCACAACGCAACAAATGTTGACCAAGATCATACAAAAAAGAAAAGTTTCCGTAAAATTTTGGTCTTTCAACAGGAAACGCCTTTTACATGCGAAAAGATTCTTCTTTCTGCTTTATGTTTTTTCTTTCTCTTTTTCCTTTGTTTTTCAAAGGTTGAATTCTGTTACCTTTTCTTTTTAATCACCTAGCAGTTGCATTTCCCAAAGACTAAAAGATCTAGGGAGATTCATGCTGGAAAGTGCTGCTTCCGGCTGCCGTAACCATTTTTTGTCTGGATTTAAGCGTAATCACGTGATGGAAAGCAGGGATGTGTGTACCTGAAAACCAGTATTATGTAAGAGTTCTCTGGGGTTTCGTTACCATTTACTGCTGAATAAGATGATACCCTTTCCGGGGCCATTACGTGAAAAATACTAAAATTACCGTGGACGTACGCTTACAACCCAAAGGCCCTTCAAAGTCAAATCGAGCCAGCGCAGGAACGGGGGAACAGGGATGCTCGCTCCAGCCTTTGGCATGCGCTGCTAGCTTCCACTTTGGTGAATTGGTTCTGTTTTTCTCTGTTTTAAAGGCGCGTCACCAATATCTTTTGTAAGGGGTTAAATAAGGGGAAAAGTATTTAGAACGTAGACTTGAAAACATTTTCTTATAAAAGGATTGCTTCCCCTAGGAAAAGCATATCAATTCACGTACTTTTCCTGTTATCATCATTGTTGGTAATAAGAAGAAGAGCAAAAATCCGCTTTCCTCGAAGGATTTCACCGTGTCTCGCTTTCTTATTTGGTCTGTCAACCAGGCATGTAACTGTTGTCAAACATAACAGCCCTGCCCTACTGCCATTTTGTTTAATTAAAAAAAAAAGAGATAATGCCCTTATCATTTATATAAATAACACAAGTTGATTGAAATGTCAAACCTACTAATAAGATACATAGGGCATGATATAATACCTAATCTTGTAGTGCATAAACTCGATGAACAGGTGCAAGACTTAAAAAAAATAAAAACATAATCAATTAGCATAAATGTGTAGCCGTTAATGAAAATAAAATGTTACATTAATTAAAACTTAATATAAAATAAAATTAATTGTTCAAAGAGACCTATAATACTTGAGGCTTAGTTGATCTTTTCATGAAATTCCCTACATCAACTTGGTGAAGAGCCAAGAGTTGTAAAAACTTACAATCTTGCTATTAAGTGTCCAAAATTAGCCAACCCATTAGCTAAGAAATTTGCTTTGTGAAATACATGAGATATCTAAATGTAGGAAAAAATTTAACTATATAACATTTGTGTAGCTCATAAGCCAACTTCTAAAGAGTAAAGTGAATTCCTTTAATGGATTAAATCATAAATTGAGAATCTACTTTTATATTTGACAACATGATTCTCTTATGATAACATATTTCCAGACCTTTAAGCAAAGTTAGGACCTTTGCCATTGCACTGTCTCCATTTCCTAAATTAATTACATATGCTAGGAGCACACTTGCTTTTTGATCTCGCACCACTTCCCTTCCCACACATGTATTACTAATACAAGATCCATTTGTATTCAACTTCAAAAAGTCTACAACAACATAGCCATCCTTATTGATAATGCTCCAAGGATTGTGAATCATGCTTAGCATCCTACACTAGCTGTAAGTCAAGTTTCTATACAAAAACTACACCAAGCTCCAGGTCAATTCCAAGCTTCCGTCCTCACTTAAGTCACAATGCAAGTTTTGCCTCATCCTTTAGTGTAGTTTCACGCCCCCATTTGTCATCATCTATGCCATACAACGTGCAAGTTTTGTCATTAACCAAGTGGGACATTTACATTCAAACTTTAATACCCATGTACTAATTCTACAACATAAGTAAACAACCTTGATCACCATATAGTGATCCTTATATTTGTTGTTGTTATTTATGCCTTGTTAACAATGAGAAATTAGCCCACATCTGTTGAACATGAAGCTGTAAGAGGAGAATGGATTGGTATTACTAAATTGCAAAAAGTACATGAAACTTGGTTGGCAAACTCTGCGTGTTTTTCTTTTGCCAAGAGGTAATAGCACTTGAAGATCTCTTTGGTTATAAATGTGAGACTCTAAGATTCTATTTTTCCTATTGATAAATATCTTGTTAATTTCTCTTCTACAAAATCCTCAGAAAATTCTAAAGTTCTCACTCCTTCTTTTAGCAAACCCTGAGACTCTTTTTCATCCACACAATCACTTGACCATCTCTGTGAGGTTAAGTATATTCCCTAGAATGACCTTGTTCCACAAACCTTTAACCTTATCATCCCCAATCCTTACCATGTTCTAAAAAATGACTTTAAAGAGGTTATCATTAAACATCTCGTTGGAAGGTCTAAGACAAAGAACATCAAAGAACATCAAAGAACTTATTTAGTCCTCTTCCTTCCATACAAACTTTCTTGAAGCTATAAATGTAAAACAAGAAGTTACTCTTGAAATCCCTTAAGTGGTTCCTTAGATTTATTTTGTTGAAGGTCATACTCACCTTCATTTTGGAGCTGTCAAAATCTACCTTACCCTTAATGGTAGAAAAGGAATGCCTCTAGTAGCAAGAATTGCTCTACTTGACTCTAGATTTTTGCATTACAATGATGCCTACATAGCAACTCTAGAGACTAAATCAAGGGACAATCACTTTCATAGTCTATCTAAACTATTGTGTTCCTTTGTTAGATCCACATATGTGCCATTGTCTTATTGTACAAGCCCAGATTTGGGGCACCCCAGATAGCTAATGCTATCAAAGCAACGTTGCACTACCATATGAGATACTAACTTCAGAATCATTCTTTTGATGTAGCTACTCCATATAATGCTAATGGTAAGACTTTCTTGGTCAAATATGATTATGCACACGTCCCTAGTCATGTGTATGTTCCAAGGGAAATTCCATGGGATGAATTGGTGAAGCTATTGCTAGAGTCCTAGATAATTACTTATGAAAGGAAAGTTCAGTTAACAAAACTGGTTGCAAGCCAAGACCCATATTTCAAAACACTGCCAAATGGAGAAGTTTCTATTGCTTTTCCAAGGACAAGAGAGTTAACAAAAAAGTCATCCTCTTCATCAACATCATTTTCTATTGCCTAATCGGTCTTAGATGCAAAGCCACCTATTCTCTATTTTGGTAGAAATGGGAAGGCTATTTATGTTGGTTAAGATGATGATGGCCATAAGTACTTTGAAGAATGTAGCTGCCAAGCATGTCTCAATCTAGATCCAAAAGAAGATGAAGTACACTGTAGTGATTTTAGTTATATGCAACGAGAACTGAGGGAGCTATATGAAAAAGGTGACCTAGCAATGGACACTTTAGGAGAAATGACAGACAAAAAGTTTAAGTTTTATATGTTGTATGATGTCCCAAAAAGACCACCTAAGGCATGGCTTGATTACAAGGCAAAAAAGCAAACAAGTAGAAAGTACACTAGGAAGTTTCCAGAAGTCAATATGATTAGAACTTTAGAAGGCATGGATCCCAATTTCATAACTTATGAAGCTGAGTTTCCTCCACTTGAGTACTCAAATGAGCAACAAAAGACAAGGCATGTCTGGGAGATCCCAATAATAACCATTCAATCTAATGGTACGAGAAACTCATTATTATTGCAAAAGCTACTTTAAATTGGCAGTTTGAAAATGCTTTTGCGCAAAACAAGATGTTGAAACAAATAGCACGAGGTCAAGTATAGCTTTTAGAACAACTAGATCAAGGTTTCCAGACCTCTCATGATATTATTACAAGGTGCTAAGCAAACATTGATCGAGTGAGTGCATAATTATTCGACCTAGCCAAGTGAATCAGTGTGTTTTCTCCAGCTTTTCATAAAAAAGAAGCTAAACTCAACCACTTAAAATATCAATTGGAAGCCATGAAAAGAGAAAAACCCTAGATAGACCCTTTTACCCCATCTTTCCATTATATTCAACCATAAGAAAATGTTTCAACCTTTACCCACTACATCACCTTATGAGCCTAGTTTTTCATCTTTTGAACTTCTTAGTAGCTATACCTATACTGCTAGCAATAAAACCTAGTTTAAAAGACAAAGATCTCCAACTCCACCCCCACATGATAGAAAAAAAAAAAAAAAAACTTTGTATCAAAGAACATAGAGTACTTACTTGCCAAAACCTTATTTCTACTTTCCTGGAAGAAATGCTAGAAGTAGACAAATCTATCCTACCAAAAGAACCTAAAGTCCTCAGTAACTTAGAAGATGCCTCTGATGATGATGATTCTTGGATCAGTGATTTGCCAATAAATGTTGAAGAACCAACAGTTACTCATGCTGAATCTCTTGGAGAAGCAAATACAAAAAAGGCAATGCCTTTAGCTTTTGACCATTTACAAACATATGCTCGAGACATTCCTCTTATTTCCTTGAATGATATTCCTCCACATCAATGGAAGGATAGATTGCTCTAGATCTATTCCTATATGGCCATTAAGCTAAGGAAGGAAGGTACCAATTTTGCTCAAGCAGTGGACACAATTATAACAAAGTTCCATGGATGCCTATAGTTATGGTGGTTCAATCTTTGTAACCACAGATAAGATAAAGTTAGAATATCCAATGACATTAACCATTTCTTTGGACTGATTCACACTGAGTTCTTAGGATTTTGAGAAGATTCTATTGAATATGCTCGAGAAGAATTGCTGAAAATCAAGTGTTGTTCTTTTAGTAGAAAAGACTTGGAGTGGCATTACAACATGTTCTTGGAAAGATTCTACTTGGTAAGAGGTTTTGATTATGTAAATCTCAAACAAGTTTATCTTAATTCACTCTTTACTCCATTGGGAAAAGAAATCCTATAGAATCTCAACATGGCTAAAGTTCCACTTTCAACAACCACTCTTAAACGACTTTATCAAAAAGCCTTGATTGCTTTGGATCAATTGTGCAACAATTATGAGTTTGTTCAAAATCTCCAAGTCATGGGGAAAATTATTCATTCAAGTTGTCATAGACCAGACTTGCATATCAAGTGCAAAGGCTCAGACAAGACCTATTATTGTCTATCTAGAAAGAAGCATCACAAGGCCAAGTTCATGCATTTTCCTAAAATTCCTATGGGAAAGAAAGAAAAAGATGATTTTGATTCTTTAAAAAGAAAAAATTCATACGAGAAAAGCAAGGCATTAAGTGCTTTGTTTGCAAGAAGGAAGGGCATTTTACAAATCAATGTCCACAAAAGAAGAAACGTGCTCAACTCATTGATTCCTTCCATCAAGTCACACCATGGGATAAAGATGTTGATCTTGAATCCATCTTTTCTGAAGAAGATGAATAGGGCCATATACAATTCTTAAAGTAGCAGAAAAGTATTTCATAATGGACACTAAGTTTGATGATTCCTCCTATAATGGTGAACAATATCATTGTTGCATAATATCCATTTTTGCTCACACCATGGATCTAGATTTATCATCTTTCAAGATTAAAGATTAGATCTCTCCATCATCATAAGTTTGGATTATTCCAGAAAAATATGAAAAGCCAATCAAAGTGATAGCATTTTTTGACATAGGCTCAGTGGTAAGTTTTATGAAGCCATATGTGTTGCCACAAGCTTATTGGAAGAAAAGTTCCATGATGTTTAGAGTAGCCAATGATAAATTATTTAAGGTTACTTTCAAAAGTAAATTGGTCACTCTCAAACTTATTATTGGTTTTCAATTCACATCTATGTTTTATGGAATTGATCTACCAGGTAAGGATGTTTTGGTTGGGTTTGACATTATTCCCAATCTTAAAAATGTCTAATGGACTTCAGAAGGCATAAAGATTGGAGGCTATTTGCTCCCATGTACAAGCATTCTAAACTTGTTCCACATTTCTAATGGTTTATAGCAACTTAAGATGAAGATTATTAAAACTAATTGTGCTCAAGGACATACAGATTTTCTTAAGAAACATTTGAATCCCTTATGGAAAAATGAGGAGTTTTTCATAACACTCTCATTTAAGTGGAATAAAGATATTAATCTAACAAAAGCAAGTCACAAAGGCATGAATCTTAAACATTTAGCCCTAACTCAAGCTAAGCTGCAACAACTTCAACTTGACGGCTTAATTAAGCCAACAAAGTCATAATGGGTGTATGAAGCATTTTATTTTAACAAGCAAGCTAACAAGCAAGCAAACAAGCAAGAGGAAAATTGAGGTTGGTACTTAATTACAAGCCTTTAAATTATTTTCTTGCTAATGATAAGTTCCCATTACCAAATCATTCTATGATTTTTACTTAATTATCAGAAGCCAAATCTTTTCCAAGTTTGATCTCAAGGTAGGATTTTGGCAACTTGGCATAAAACCTTAAGAAAGACCCAAGACAACTTTTTGTATTCCTAACTCCCATTTCTAGTAGACAATTATGCCATTTGGATTAAAGGTGGCACCATCCTTGTTTCAAAGAACGATAATGAAGATCCTTCATCCAGTTCTCTATCATGACCTAATCTACATTGATGATATCCTACTGTTCTCAAAAGATAAAGAATCTCACATAGATCTACTTAAACAGTTCTATGAATTAATGCAAAGATATGAGATCATGTTGTTAGAAAGAAAGATGATAATTGGTGTGCTAGATGTTAATTTTCTTGGAATGAAGATCTCAAAAGGCATATATGAACTGCAACCCCATGTGGCTTCGCAACTACTTGAATTCTCATATGCATATATGACTTCAAAACAAGTACAACAGTTCTTGGGCATCATTAACTACATGCTAGACTTTATCAAGAAAGTGGTTGAATACATTGCACTACTATCTCAATTATTGAAAAAAGAATCCCCCCCAACATGGAATCCAAAACATACTTGATGTGTCAAAATGTTAAAGGAGTTAGCCCAGAAATTGCCACCACTCTAAATTCCAGATAAAGGCAAAAGAGTACTCTAGACTGATGCTAGTGATCTTTATTAGGGCAGAAGAGACATATGGTAAAAGAACAATTTATGGACATAAAAATGGTGCGTTCAAAGAATCTGAGCATCATTATCACTCAACTTTCAAAGAAATTTTGGTAGTAAAAAGAGGGATTGAGAAGTTTCAATTCCATCTTATCGGTTATTAGTTCTTGATTGAAATGGATTGCTTATCATTTCCAAAGATGTTACAATTCAAGTAGAAGGTAATCCCCCAACCACAGTTGTTATGATGGGCCAACTAGTTTAGCTAGTATAAATTTGAGGTGAGGCATATTAAAGGAAAGCACAGTGTCTTGAGTGATTTCCTTTCTTAACCTTTTAAACATCCCTTCACCCTTTCCATCCATAAATGTCATCATCTTCCTCCATACTTGAAGAAACTATGGATAAAAAAACTCTCAAAAATCCAAAACTAATAGTAGCCAAGCTATTGGATCTCTTACCTACTACAATAAAGGGAAGCATTGTTGATGATGCTTTACCCAGGTTTACTGTTACCAGGATCCATGTTTACCAAATGATACTTCTCAAACGCTATGGTGTGTCAAGTTCTCAAGTTCAGTGGATAGATTGACATCCAACCTATCCTTTTCTTAATGCCATCTATGTCCCATGCTCACACACAATATCATTCTCGAAGGAAGCCTTTTGTATACTATGATATCTTACTTGAGTCTACAGAATCAACATGATCTTTGACAAGCCATGGTTAACCAATTTTCTCAGGAGAAACAAAGTCCCTTTTTTTGTAAATGGCTCTTCCTATTCTCTAGCGAAGCAGCTTGGTTACAAGAGGTCAAACATATGATAGACTGTTCTTATATCCTCATGATGTTTCATCTCAAAGATCATCTTTACATGGATAAGGAAAAGTCACATGTAAATATTTTCCCATCCAAGACCCTGCTAGGAGAGTACAACCAACATCCTTTCAATAACATTCATTGTTCCAATCATAGAAACTTAGAGGACATCAAGAAAGCAATGTGCAATGTCAACAATATCAATCTGGCAATAATACCACAGGAGCTATTTAATCCCTTTTTCTTGAATGAAGATAGGTATGCATACAAGACCAAAATACTAAATTTGGAGCATTATCATCTTTATCTCATAAAGGCTTTTCATTTTATCATTGATAAAGATTTTTGGATAGAGAATTTTTGAGATCTAAATTTTCCATATCCTCATAATCTAAAGACCTATGAATTTGAGTTTGAAGTTGTTGAAGAAGAGTCTACACCAAGAATCATGGCGATAGAGATTCGTTTTACAAATCAAGAAGGAATATGGGCATGTAAAATTAATCATGGACTTTAAGGACTTGACACTGATGTTAAATAACACAATCTGGACAATATGATGAATGTGTGATAATGATCTAATAAGATTCTCTATGTATAATTATTAGTCTTACTTTTGTGTGGTGTGATGTATACTAGTTTATGCTAGTGTATGTAAGGACTCCATGTAGGATTCCACTCCAATAAAAGTTAGGTGGTCAAAAAGAAATTTTTAAAAATAGGATGACATTTTTGAAAATTAGCTTTACATAATAGTAAAAGTAAGAAAGTTAGTTGTAAAACCTCTATATATAGAGGTCCTTGGAATGAAATGGGAACCAAGCTTTGGCATAACATTATCTCTCCATTCTATTACTCTCCCATGAAATTCTCTCTTCCTTCCATTCTCTTCACTCATTCTTAAAGCCTTGTTCACTCATATACCTTTGCTTTGCGCACTCCAACCCTATACAGTCAAGAAAAAACTTCTCCCTAGTGTAATAGTAGTGGTATAAGCGGGTTTGTATTTATAGAACCCATTTCCCTTTCTCGATCCTTCTTACAGTTCCTAGGCTACCCTTATTCTTGCTAACAAACCGTAGCCATCCATGCCCGTGGCACTTCGGAAATTGTTTTACGGCTAAGGCTTTGCTCAATTTTTTGCATTTTCCTTCCGTATTTCCCATGCCAAAGAAAGAGACGAGTGATCAGCAGAACGTATTAAAAAGCATGGATCAGCGGGTTTGTGGAAGCAAGATAAAAATGAGGTAATATATTTTTTTTTTCAAAGGAAACTAAGAAAAATAGCTTTTTCTCAAAAACAAAAATAAAATAAAAATGGCGAGAGGAAGTAAAAGTCTTACTTGGAGATTGGGGAGAATCTGAGCTTTCCAAACCATAAAATTTGGGTTATCAAGGCGAATGCAAATGTTCAAAGAAGGTTCATCTTATTCATTGGAATTCCGTAAATATTTCATTTCAAATACTGGTTTTTTTAGATATTGGATACAAATACTAATTCATTCATGATATGACATATACAAAATGAAAACTTCATTCCTTTTGATAAAAGTTTTATATGTTATCCTAATTTTTTGCTTAATTCTTCTTCTTATGACCAACTCATACTCTGATAAAAAAGAATCAAACAAGAATATTTGCCAATTGATTATATAAAAGGTCTCACAGACAGACAGACAGAAGAGAGAGAGAGAGAGAGAGAGAGAGAGAGAGAGACCTTTTATACAAATTGTTTGAAGGGTTATGAAATAAAACTTTTATCGAAAGGCATGAAGTTTTCATTTTGTATCTATCATGAATGAATTAGTATTTGTATTCAATATCTTAAAAAAAACCAATAGTTTCAAACTATCTATTTTTTAAATGAAATAGTTACCGAATTCCAATGAATAAGATGAAATCTTATTTCATGCTATTTACATGGAATGCCTCTTGCTCCATGGTATCTTCAAAGATATTTTGGATAACCAAAAAAAAAAAAAAAAAAAGACTCCTTTTTTTTTCATTTAGGACTACAAATACAATCTGAAAAGTATTACAAATAACAGTACTAGTTCATCCATAACGAGCACAGAAACTAACACAGCACTGAAGCCTATTCTTCTTTTTTTAAAACAAAAAAATCGATAAGTCAAAAAGAGAGAAAAAAAAAAAAAAAAAACGTGTTCACATGATGGCGCAAGCATGCGGATTGTCATCGCTGAAGAGAGAAGCAACGGCCTCATCGGATGCCACGGCGACTGAGTAAACAGCAGGAGTATGGAAGAACGTACGTACGCCTGAGGCTGCTTCAGTTTTGTATGCATCATAGTAATGGTTGACGATGTAACTTGGATATTGATAAAACGAGGCAAAATGAGAGTATCCAGGAAACGGCCACGGCTCCACCGCTTTCCCTGCTCGCTTGATAGCTTTAAGCACCTTCTTCTCTTCCAATGCATAGCCTTTCACTGTAATCTTCTGCGAATCCATCTCGACTTCCACATCCTCTACGCCTGAAGGTCATCAAAGATCAAAGTTAAATATAAGTTTTCTATTTCACACTATGTTCCACTAAAGCTTCTCTTGGGCTTATCTCCCCACCATCACGATTTCTGAAACACCATGCCAACTCTATTACCAGAGTGAGAAATGGCTTCTAAAGCTATGGACTCCGTCTGGGTACCAAGCACTGCTCTCTTTAGGGGAAAAAATAAATAACAAAAGGAAAAAGAAAAAAGGAAGGAAAAAAGGTGGGGAAAAGCAATCTTTTCTAGTGTGTTACTTCTATTGCTGGCAGGAGTCTTGATCTCCTGCTAGCAGCAATCCTTGGTTCAACATACATTAGATAATTAATGGACCATTTCGAGCCGCGGAGATGGGTTCAAATGTTTCGTGAAGGGAACCGGCAATTCCCGAGATTCAACTTTTGAACTAGTTAGCATACAACTTGTACCTTTGAGCTTGAAGAGAGCTTTCTTTAACTTTGAAGCACATCCCTCACAGTCAAGATTCGGAACTCTAACCTCCACCATCTGCAAAAGCGCATATTGTCTTTTACTTTCATTTCTACGTAGTGTAAAGAGTGTGTGCTCAAGTGAGAAAGGGAGGAGGGAAGACTGAGAGACTCACAGACATGCTTCGTTTTGCTTCAGACTATAAACAATGCAGGGATTTCTACGCTAGAAATCCAGGGATCCCTTAAACAAGCGAGGGAGCAAGAGTTTGTGTCCCCTGCTAAACGTCTAGAAAACTCACCAGCAGATGATAACCTGCAAGGGGTCTCGTGAAGGGTTTCTTTAAAGCGGGCCTTGGGTTTTGAAATTGGAAAACATGCCAGAGGGTTCACGCGTGGGATGGAAAGGCGTGACCTTTTGCCCCCTCCAAAGCAGGCTTTCCTCACTGCAATCGGTATGGCACGCTCTTCGCGGAATGATGATGAGGACACCCGGAAATCCCAAGCCGGAAAACGATATCTCATTTGTGTTGATAGGTCCTCACACTCATTACCCAGTTTCAATTACGTGGGATTTCCTCTAAAAAACGAAAATACTTAGAGTTTTCCGAACTCATGTTCAGTGAGTAACCTACTCACTATGAGGACGATCTAGCACATTTAATACATTCCTTTGGTGTGTGGTTCCTTGATTTAGACTCAACGGATCTCATTACTATAAATAGACAATAACCCTTTAAGAGATGGAGAGACGGAGAGAAAGAGAGAAAGAAAACTATGTGTTGAACTGTTGGAGAAATTATTGCCCCATACGCGCAGCAAAAGAGAGTAGTCCTCTGTAAAGTCTGCCGTCTTCACGCATACCAGAAGCTGTATCCACTTTATTGGGTCTACTTTTCAACGATCCACTGTAGTCGTAGAATAGAATTACTTTGGTGATACAAGCTGGCGACTGGCGGTCTGCTGCAGCTTGAAAGTACAAAACGACGTTTCTGTCAACAAGGCCCGTATCTTAAGATCGAGATGGGTCAAGATATTGGTATTCGGAATTTGAACTTGGGAGAAAAAACTATTAAATATGTTCTCTTACGGTTCTGCAAAAGTTCAGAGATGGACATAAAGAGGATACTGAAACAACGCAATTCTTGTCTGTCTCTTCAGAATGATGATTACTTCGAATTTTCATCATCAGATTTGTCTTTCTGAAATTGGGTTCGAGGAACATGGTCATAATTTGGAATGCCTCTTTTGGGAGCACAATGATCAATTTATAACGGATTTTAGAGGGAAAACATTTGTAGTGGCAATCCAGCATCCAGCATCACATACTGTGAAACAAAAACCATAATTGCTTCTTGTGAGTGCCTAATTTCAAAACCCTTTTTTTTGGGGGGGGGTGGGTTGGTATGGGTTAATGGACCTCTTGCAACCATTCCTGGTTCCCCGGTGATCCTACATGCCGGTGACAGAGCCTAACCATTCCCGGCCACCCAGCACGAGTAGGTCCACTAACCACAGGCGAAATCTTCTAGTAGTCAGTGTTAACAACTACACCCAAGTGCATTTTAAGCTTCTGCAGTGTCACTCGGCACAAAATGCACTATGTTTTATGCCAAAAATAAAACTCATGGTTTACCCACCCAGAAGGAACTTATTTCATCAAATGAATCGAACAACCTAAATGTGAGACAACCTGCAAATCGGCTTTCGTGATAATAAGCCAGCCCAAACTGGGTTAATTATTGGAATAGAAGTAATGTTATAGAACTATAGATATCCTTAGAACTTTCTCCCGTTCGAGGTGATGGAATGTTCAAAATGTATGTGAAATAGTAAATTTGCAAGCGTCGATTCATTTATATCTCCAAAGTACAAGGTATTATGATCTTAGCGTAAAGATCACCAGATATTGTATACTTCCGCTTCTGTTTGCTTCTGGTGTATTTTCCCTCTGATTAGAAGCACTGTTTGGGTGTATAAGGGAATAGGCCGAAAATCTAGCGTTTTGTTGAAAAACCCCCATAATTGTGCTCTTGAGTATTGGACGTAAATTTGACAATATTATCTTTGGGTTGTACGGAAGCATGGGAGAGAGTATTAGAAGGTCTAAGGCTAATTTAAAAATTAGTTTAAGAATTAGAGATGATACTTTCCTTTATGTAAATTTTACTATAATAAATTAAATACTTGATTTAAAACTTTTGTCCTATACACTATAGACTTTCTTGTTTGCACTTGGTATTATTAGAAATAACTCACTTTTAAGTTTTGGTGGGAGAATGGTAGGTATCGGTTTAGGACACTTTCTTTTATATAAACTTTACCACAATAGATTAAATACTTGAATTAAAACTTTCATCCTATACACAATAAGACTTGTAAAGTTGCACTGGAAATAACTCACATTTTAGTTTTGTTCCGGGGAATGGTAGATGTCAGTGCCATTTGAAAGGCTGAACCACTTAAATTTGATTGTCCAATTGTTATTTTTATCCTCTTGATTATCTCTGTTCGTGTGGTCTGTTTATATGCCGTTAAATGTAACAATTTTGTGATTTAAGACAACCATAGCTTGCCATTATTTGCTCTGTAATCCAAAAACTAGTTGCTCACCGTTGACTTCTGGTTTTGAATTATTGCACTACGTTATTTATTTCAAGCTCAACAAGTAGGTCCGTGACTTTAAATAGTTTACAAATTGAATTGTTAAATAAAAGTTGTAAGCTTTAAGCTAGGAACCCAATTCGCTGAACAACCAACAGACGCACAACCTCCTCTGGCGCCGGCGAGTCCGGAGGACCCAACAGTTTTCAACTTTAACGACTTTGGCACTCATTTATTTTTGGATTCATATGAGTAAGCAATATCTGAATCCTTAGGAATCCTGGTCCGTTTGACTTCATCGGTATCCTTAGTCTTATTGCGCAGTTATTCTAGTCATGCTCATAATAATTACAATATACAGATTTCTTGCATTGAGGAGCATCGTTTGAGGTTTTAGAGTTAATGACTTGTTTGCATGCTCTTGTCGAGATAACAACATATTTTCCGGAGTTTTTAGTGAACCTAACAGTTCACTAAGTGACAATGTAACTAGATCTTTTGCTTCTTCTATGACAATCTTTTTCAGCATCCTAATTTTTTAGGGGGCATCCTATATAACAAGTTCATCACTTTGATAGACTCTTCCTTGAAGTTTTAGTTCAACAATTATTTCAAAAAATCTAGTAAACATCTTATTTATATTTTTGAAGGTTTTATAGTGAACAACTCATAATCATAACACAACTATTTTAGACTATTTTACTTTCTTAGTTCCTTTATGAAGCACATCTAATTTATCTCAAATTTGTTTGCTTGTCTCATTTGTGAACCCTCTTGTATGCAATCAGACTAAGTGCACAACACAGTACAATCATTACTCTACAATTTTGATTTATTGTTTATGTTTCTTCCGCTGGCCATTTTTTTATGACTGTCTTTGGAACCATAGGCCCTTTCACGAAGATTTCCTAAGCACCCATGTCTAGACAAATCATGGATGTTTTTATCATGTTCTTCGAGTGGCTATAATTTATGTCATCAAACATGAGTGGTCTATTGTATACCAAAACAGCTGGTGTGTTGGTTGCCATAAATTTACTCTAGGTGGTGAAGCCTTTTTCTATCTAAAGAAAGCAAAGAACGTTTTTCTCATACCAATTATTAGGTGTTAGGCAATCCAGAAAAGGGGGGGTTGGGGGATGAATTGGGTTCATGAGATGTCATTTTTCTAGTAAGCTTTCAATTAAATCTCTAAATCGGGATTAGAAGCAATAACACAATATCCAATACACTGTAAGCTAGTTGAAATAAATTTCTAGCGAATTTCACAGCATAATAAATTCAAGGAAACAAAAATTTTCAATTAAGCAAAATGTATACAAAGAACTTATTTCTTTGCAAATCAAAGGTACAAAAAGATTTAACATAATATCACCAAGAATTTAGATGAACAAAGAAGCAAAGTAACTAATAGTAGTAGATGAGTCTTTCCAAGATTCACAAGAGAAACTCCTGTTAGGAAAACTCATGTTTAAGTATACAAAACATTTATCGCACTTACATATATGCTATTTGTATGAATATCTACGCAAATTTATTTTTACTGCACAAGACTTATTGTGACATAATAATACAAAACTAGGTTGACTTATTGGGACAAAATGTATTGGGTCGTAACCAATGAAAAAGCACAAACTCACGGCTCAGACCTATAACAACGACAGACAAGGAGATGCAACAGCTTGCGCCTCGGCTTGATGACAGTGGGGACTGATTGTAGTGTGCAAAACTTTTGTCAAAACGGTAGCATACGACAAGGTGAAACATGCAATACTGAAGCTCAAAATGACGAGATGTGATGCGTACCAAGACCTTAAGTGAATGACTAACGTTTTCCACAAGCGTTAGACCTGTCGAACACAATCGGGAAAGCCATCTCATTCTTTTCCATTGCAGTTCTTGCTTGCCCAAACAAAGGAAGTTTTGAAAACCCTGGAATGTGTTAGCGAAGACTTGAAAGATTTGGCCGTTGTTCCAACGTTGTGAAGAGAACCCTCCAATCAAAATATGAGAATATACATATAGCAACGTACTTGAGCTCTCAAAGTTCGTTCGCCCAAAGATCTTCGGTAATAACTTTTCTATTTTACATGTATCCATACTCTATTGGTTGATTTTTCACTATGTGCTTGATATGTAAACTTTTCAAGTGTGTATTAATATAGATTTTAATGTGCATGAACTGATTGATATTGATTAACATAGAGTTTAATGTGCTTGATATTTTCCAGCTGGATGATTATAGCTTCAGTTCATATTGAACGTTTGAACCTGGCCTAGGGTTTTCAATAAGAAACCTTAGAATTACCCACTTTATGATTTACAACAACGATAAACAGCGTAATACAAGTTTCTTTCACGAGCATACAAAAATTTCTCAAGGAATTTTTCAACACTCGGATGATCTTCAGCAGGCAATACAATCTTCATTGTAAAGCCTCAAAGTTGAAATGTTACAGTTTGACTTTGGGCCTAATAGAAGAGCCATGAAGCAACTATTGAAGCTTCTTTAAATTGCTCAAACGAGAGTTTTGTAAAAGGGGTGAAGAGATGAGGCTTTCCACGATCATGAGGAAAAAGGAGAAAATCAAGCCTTTTATGAAGCAAGAATTATTGTAGCTTTAGCCAAACAGTGTGCTTCTTTTGTCATAATAGTTTGGATATGTCATCACAATGGTTGTTCACTTTCCAACTAAGAAGAGAGATTGTTAAATTATAGGACGTGCAAGAAATTCAAACGAATACTAGTAATTGAGAAAGAGAGCAACTAAGTCTTCTACACTATCTTATTGATGAAAATTGTCATGATAGAAGATAAGGTCCTTAAGTATGTAAATTAAACTATGAACATAGTAATTAAATGTGTAGAAGGTTACCCTATAGAACGGGGAGCCAGTTCCTTCAGGGTCCTCTGTTTTGGACTATGTTTTTCTGCCTTCAACTGCAACCAGTAATTGTAGGCTTGGTTGTATAGACTAGGAAGGTTGCAGGCTTGTTAAAGCCAAGTTGAATGTTAAAAGTTTGTTTCACCCTCTAAGTGAGACTAATAGTAAATAAAAGCCCTTCCATAACCAATGTATTTTGTTCGTAGAGGAAAAGGAATAGAAGTTGCTTTCCCTAAGCTCTATTTGGGCTAAAGCCCAAATACCACACCGTTTTGCTAGTGTGGTTTTACAATTCATAGTTTTATTCTAATAGTTTTACTTGGTAGGCTTGATTTTCTCTAGTGGGATCCTCAATTGATAGTATGGCTAGTTATGGCTAGGTAGGGACTTACCTACCAATGGAGGTGCTTACCTAACCCTGAAGGTATGGTTAGGTAGGGTTATAGTTAGGCCACATAGCTTTACAAGCATCATTTATTTGAAAGCTTTCCTAAGTGTTGTAACTGTTGAAATGGTATTGTTTGGCCTATGACTTTACATGCATTTAAGCCCAAGATTGTATAGGCCCGAAATGACCTTTTTCTTGTAAAACCTAGATCTTTTTCTTCTATACGAGCTTATTGCTGCCTACTATAGAACAACTCTTTATGTACAATTTTTTACATAGATTAATATAGTAGTTTCATAGCTTTTGCTCAAAATTTGTCTTTTATCATGGTATCACAAGTAGACAATCTTTTTTATCTTGTTCCTATTCACATTTCCACACCCATTCTATAGCTTTTTTTTTCCTTTATTTCTTTTGCCCTTCACTTAGGCATTTCATTAAACACCTACCGCCCACCATTACAACTTCCTCCATGGGCGCTAGCATTAGTTTTGACCATTACAAATGTAGTCATAGGTCAAGACACCTTTTCCACAAGTGTCGTTGCTCTTGTGGTTGTTCGAGTAATTCACCTAATCCATGGTTATAGCTTATGATGCTTTTGCAATCATTCTTGAGCAGCCCCTACATGTCCACCTACATGAACAAACTAAAGTCCTTATTGTCTTCCGAAAGTATCTTGGCGTGTAGTATTACATTTCCTATAGTTGTGACATGGAAATGACTCTACTAGGTAAGAACAAACTTGACATTATGGATCCTATGGTTGAGCGACCAACTCCTAATTCTCCTTTGTTTCCTTTATGGAAATGTTGTAATGGAGTCATTTTGTCCTGGCTCCTTACTTCACATTGAAGATCTACAAGATTTTCACGTACACCTTACATGCTCATGTTGTGTGGGTTCATCTTCGAGACAAGTTTCAAAAAGTAAGAACTATGGAGATCTATGCAATGAGGAGAGATCTTGGAAAAACCATCCAGCAAGGTGAACTTGTTGATTAGTATGTCTACCAACTGGAGAGCTTGTGGAATCAATACAATTCTTTCATTGCTCTTTGCTACCCTCACCTCATTCAAGATCCCACTTTTTGCTAGTTTCTAAAATTAGGGAAGATTGTTGATTTCCTTAACAATTTAGATGCTGTTTATTCCATTACTTGTTCATAAATCCAAAATAACTATCTAATGTCATCCTTTTCTAATGCAGTCAATATGATCTAGGATGAGAAAAATGCCCATTATCCCACTGGAAGTAGTGCTCACATGGACATTCTTGTCTTTTCTATCGACATGGGTTTGCACCTTTGCTCAGACCCTAAGTTGGTTCACAAGTGATAAATTTGTTTCCACACTTTGGGTTTAGCTTCCTCTCCTAAGGTGAGGTGAACTACATGTTAGGGGAGGCTTTTATTGGCCTACTACCTATGGGTTTCTAGATACTCATTTTGGGCATGCATCTTCTTCAGGCTTGGACAAGACTACTTCTTACACCTATAAGGCTCATATGGGTTTTGCTAACCAGGCATCATGCCATGAAACATTTTGATGAATGCCTTATGCTCATCAAGTGTGAGCATTGTGGAATTCTAGGTCACATGAAAGCTAAGTGCTACAAACTTCATGGTAAACCTTAGCAATTGTAGCCACGAAAAAGCAAAGAGAAAGTTAGGCCGCATAAGCTAGTATACCATTCCACTACTGACTATGTTTCAAGTGATGAATCTGTGCTTTCTAAGGAGAACCAAGAGCTAATTAGTCTATCCTTAACAAGAAAAAGCATCACACTAGTCATGCAACACATAGCACGGCTTATGTTGGCTTGTAAATTTTAAAGCCAATGACTATATTACGGGTAATTTTAATTGCCTAATATCCCTTCCGTTATGTATTCATGAACTTAAAACTATTAGGTTGCCAAATGGCAAACACATACCTATTATTCACATTGATTTTGTAGTCCTTTATAATCAATACTATTTATATGATGTCCTTTATATACTTGTATTTACTACCAATTTATTGTCAACCACAAAATATACTGGCAATAATGGTTGTGCTATCACATTGCTCTCTCATTTTTACTAGTTTTAGGATTTATAAATTGAGATCTTTACTATTTTCTAAGGAGATAAACAATGTTTTTAATTCTTCTTCTACTTTTACTACATGTAATACCTTGTACCACTATTTGGGACATCCATTCTTTAATACTATGCAACATGCTTTTGATATTTCATCTTTCTCATTAAATGACATCAAAGAATGCCTTATTTGTCCACTTGAAAAACATGCATGCTTTTCTTTTTCTAGTAGTACCTATATGTCCCTTAATTCCTTTGAATTGAAATACATTGATATTTTGGAACCTTACAAGACCTTTTTTCATAAGCGTTAGATATTGTCTTACCATAGTTAATGATCACACTCATGCCACTTGGACCTTTCTAATGAAGTGTAAAACAAAAACCCTTGACCATATCCAGTCCTATTTTACCATGATCATGACTTAATTTGGAGTTAAAATTAAGTGTGTTCACACAAATAATGCATAAGACATTTTTAGCTCATCATGTACCTCATTTTTTGTCTCACAAGGCATGATACATGAGAGTTTTTTTTTTCCTTATACCCCTTAATAAAATGGGGTGGTTGAAAGGAAACATCAAATTTTGTTTAATGTTGCCAGGGCTTTGCATTTCAATCTTATTGCCTTATACAATTTTGGAGTAAGTGCCTCCTTATATCAATTTATTTGATCAATCATATGCCTACTTTTATTCTCAATGGTCAAACACCTTATGAGAAATTATTTGGGAAACCACCTCCATTCAATCATTTATGTGTTTTTAGATGCTTATGTTATGTTGTATACTTGACTCAAAAGGACAAGTTTGGGCACCACTTCATTCCTTCTATTTTCATAAGGTACCCATGTGCCCAAAAGGGCTACTGACTTCTTGACTTCACCATTAGTTAGCTCTTTATGAACCATGACATTATTTACCACGAGGTCATATTTCCTTTTGACTACACTTCTACATTATCACCTACTACTATCTATCTATCATTTTGTAACATTGATATGCAAGATCCTAATTGACTCACCATTTTTCCTTACATTGGCCTAACTTCATAATCTGAAATCCCTCTTATACCTCAAATAGAGCTATCGCTATCTTGCAAAAGAAAATTAGGTGGAATTCCTAAACCTTATGTCTATACACAAGATTATATTTGCTCTCACATAGATTCTTCTCATACATCTATTACGTCATCCACTACACACCCTATTTCCCATGTCATTTCACATTATAGGCCTTCCAACAACCATAACCACTTTATTTATTTTATATCTACCATTATTGAGCCTTCTTCATATCGTGAGGCAGTATTTAATCCCAAATGGCATGATGTCATGACTAAGGAAATTAGTGCATTATAGTCAAACCATACATGGAAGTTGGTTTCTTTATAGGTAGGTCGTTATGCCATTAGGAACAAATGAGTATACAAGATTAAATACAATGTAATTGGTGGCCAAAAGGCCACATAAGATCAACCATGCAATGCTCATCTTGTGGCTGAAGGGCATAGTCAATGAGAGAGAGTTGATTATAAAGACATTTTTGTATTAGTTGGGAAACTTGTCACTATGCATATCCTTACTACCTTAGTTGCCATTCATCATTAGTATTTGCATTAGATGAATGCTCACAATGTTTTCTTACAAGGTGATATGGATATTGAAATTTACATGTATCTCTTAAAGGCCTTCAATGCAAAAGAGGAACCCAAGTTTGTAAGCTTAAGAAATCATTGTATAGACTCAAGTAAGCATCTCGACAATGGTGTCAAAAATTCATAGATGCCCTCCTCTTAGCTAATTTTCATCATTTCGAGCATTATTAATGTTTCTTCCTCATGCAAACATGTAAAGGCCTCCTTATTGCTTTTATATATGTTGATAACATGATTATTACAAAAGGTGGTGAAGAAGGCATCATAAGTTTGAAAAGATATCTTGCTCCACATTTTGTATGAAAGACCTTGAACATGTCAAGTAATTCTTAAAGGTTGAGATGATGTAGTCCCCCACTGGAATTGTCCTTAATCAATGAAAGTATGCCCTTGAGTTGATCTCTATATATGACCTTTCTAGGTGTGAGCTAGTAGACACTCCTATGGAGCAAAATGTTACATATAAAACCTTAGATTATGATAGGTTTCTACAAAAGGAAGGTGATTTTCCTTTAAAGGACATTACTAGGCACTAGTGTTTGGTAGGAAGACTGATTTACCTTACACTCACCAAGCTAGATATTTGCTTTGCTATTTGATTATTGAGTCAATCATCTATGCTCCCAAGGAATCTCACTTTAAGGTAGCTCTTCAAGTCATTAGATACATCAAGAGTTTTCCAGGATAAGGTTTACTCATGAAGTCTAAAAATAGTTTAGAATTACATGCCTACTATGCTGCTACATATGGCTCTTGTCCTATAGGGCACCACCATTCCATTACTTGTTTTTGCATTATGTTTAAAGATTTCCTTATTTTGTGGAAAGCCTAGAAACAACCTATTGTTTCTCAATCTTCTACGGAATTCAAGTATTGAGCCATAACCTCAACCACATGTGAGATTATTTGGCTTCTTAGCCTTTTTAGAGAACTACAAGTGCCTTTGATTTGGCTTGTAGCTTTTTTTTGTGATAATGAAGCTACCATGAAATTGTTGCAAATCCTATGCTTCATGAGAAGACCAAATACACTAAAATAGATCATCACTTCATTGGAGAGAAAATTAGAACTCAATTCATTCATGTTGCTTATATCTTTACAAGGGATCTGCCCATAGATTTGTTAATGAAGGCATTAGGGATCCAACAACATCATTTTCTTCTAAGTAATTAGGCGTTTAAGATTTATTTTGACCACCAGCTTGAGAAAGGGCGTTGAAATGATATTGTTTCGCCCATGAGTAATTTATATGTATTTAATCGTAGGATTATATAAGCTTAAAATTACCCTTCTCTTGTAAAACCTAGATTGTGGCTGCCTACTATAAAACAACTCTATATGTACCATTTTCTATATAGATTAATATAGCAATTTCATAGCTTCTACTAAAAAAATCTGTCTTTTATTAGCAACCTTTCTTTATAAGGGTTCCTTGCTTACCCAAACTCTAAGAAAGGAGGAATAGTTGATAAGGATTCATTCAAACCCCTGATTTTACCATAGTTTTGATTAGATCTTCAATTCCATCCAACTTACAGCAACATTTTTAGGCATAGTGGGAACTAAATAAGGTTCTATTAACAAATTCTTAAATTTTTTGAAATCAATAGTCTAATACCATAAGGATAATTATTGCATTTGATATTCCTTGAATAATGTTAAGGAGCTAAATCTCATGTCAAAAGTATATGTTTAATTGTAAAAAATTGTTACTGTAATTTACAACTTAATTTTTAATTTAGCTTTTGGTACTTTTAATAAATAAATAAAAACATTTTGTCTTTGCCTTTGCAATCCCGTAGATAACTTAATGGAAATAGCACTTTTGTGAGGATCCTTTATTCTCTTCATTGCAATGATCAACTAAATTTAGTATGATATTGAGTAAATAGAAAAAGAGGGGGGCATGATGGTAAGGAATGGTATGGATCCATAGGGACAACGGTGGAGTTGAACAAAGATCTAGAGTTGATTAAGTAACCTGAAAATTGAAGAATGTCCATAATGAAAGGTTCTCTATTAGGTTCATGATCTAAGTAGCCATTAGATTAATTTGAAACTATTGTGCTTATTTTAGAATTACTTTCAAAAGGGTGATTCTCCTCTTTTTCCTGACTCCTTTGCTTTCTCAGTTGAAAATCTAATATAATCCCTAGATAAAAAAAGAAAAATTAATAATTTGAAATTACAAAAAATAAAAAGGTAGAAAAGGGAGTAAAACCTTGTGTTTTCATAAACTTAAAATGACTGAAAACAATTGAAAAAATAGCAAGTTGTGTCTAAAATGTTGATTGATGAATAAAAGGAGAATTCTCACTAAAAAGGGTGACACAATGTACAATACACCATAATCTTGGTTGAGGCTGTAATAGCTTGTTAATTACTACTTTGACTAATGAATGTTGAGTCGCATAGGTTATTTGGTTTCTGTGTGTTGTGTATGTGTCATGGTTTGGGCCAATCACGTATTCTTTGGGTCTTGTTTTGTCTCACGAAAACCTTTGTTAATAAATACTTTAGGTACATTGGGTAATTAAGTAGGATTATAAGGTCATTTATCGCCGACTTGGTCAAAGTATCTGGACGTTAAGTAGAATTATTAAAATATGCAAAATAGGATGACGTAATCCCTGGAAAGAAATATAGAAAATGAAACCGGTCTCGAACTCGACGGCCACGTAATCCCTTCAGGAGACCCAACGAAACAAGATCCTTGGAATTTAGCCAGAAACGCTGCATAGAAATCTGCTGAAACCGTTTATGACGTTGGTGCTTTTTACCTTTTTTACCCTCCTTCCTCTTGCGCCGCACCTGTCCTGGAGAAAAAATCAAAACAATCGTAGCAAAGGAAGGTAGATCTGTTTGTCTTTGCCGTCAAAATCAATCATATCTACGTTTTTACCCCGCGTTTTGGGAGGTTTCTTTCGGTTTCTAGACTTACATTTCCTTCCATCCTCCCCCCCTTCTTTTTCCGCTTCTACTTTTAAATCTCTCTTACTTCCATCTTCCCTTTCCCGTGATCCTGCGTGTTCCAATCCCCCACCCCACCCCAACCTTTTTTATTTTTATTTTTAACATCGAATTACAATTTCTCAGTTAGCTTCACTTTTCAGCTGATTCTGCACAACAACCTTCAGGGAAATCAGACGTAGATTCTGTCCCCATCTGCGTCTTCCTTCCCCGTCTTTCTCCCCTAATTGCAATAAGGCTTCCAAAAGCAGCTTCAAGTTTCCGACGTGAAAGCTCCGATCAAACGAAAAGTGGGCAATGCAGCTAAGCAAATCAGCGTAGGCCGACCGAGAACCTGACACGACCCATTCGCAGAGACGAGCTGAAACTGGCCACAGTCATGGTTGTTAGAAAAGTTGTCGAAAGATATGAAGGAGTATGCTACGCAGAGGTTTAAGAGGTATTTCTCCCAAGTAGGGTTGGGGCCTTATTGTGATTTCTAACACATGATTTATTGTGATTTCTAACACATGATCTGGCGGCCATCTATGGAGTCACCTATTAGATCCTCTGGTATCTTGCTCTTCTGCTTCTTCCTCCTCGTCGGTGCTTTCCTCTCAACGCGTCTGCTCGACACAACCGTAAGTACTCCCCCTCTCCCTTCCTTGCGTAAAATTTACAAAGACAAACTGCCACTCTTTAGTTTTGTTTGACATATTATTAAATCTCGATTAGCATAGATTTAAGATTTTGTCCTCCATCTAAGAATTAGGATCAGTTTTTGTATGTTCTTCAAAGATTTATTTAATTAAACTTGAGCTGGAATTTTTTTTTTCTCCAACTTATTGAATTTTACCACAAATCATGCGGAGTGTAAGGCCTACCATGCGGCGTGACTCGTGATTGTCGGTGAACCACTGACCCTGTCGTCAAATCATACGGGGCCACGAGTCCGTCGCTGCGACTTACACCGGCACGTGGGCCCCGTTTTGGCTACTCTCGTGCCATGATAAAACGCACTTACTTTGTAAGTGGCGGTAAAGTGGGGGGAAGTAGTCCCATAAAATAAGATAAGATAAGATAAAATAAAATAAGATAAAAAAACGAAGTGACGTGTCGGCGACGCACTTACTAGAAGTTTGACTGTATGTTGTAGATTGTTGACTTTGCTGCCTCTTGTGCTCCGTGTCACAGGGTATAGCTGGCACTTTAAGGCGAACTACTATAAAATCCCATATATACCCTCACGGAATTTCCAAATCCCCCATGACGCGCTCGTTCCCACTTAACTGTACAGCCTATAACGTGACACGTACCTGCCCTTCGAACTATCCAACAACTTTCCGTGTAAAAGCAGATCCTCGCCGTCGGTCAGCTCCTACGTGTCCAGACCACTTCCGTTGGATCTATGAAGATTTACGTCCCTGGGCCCGCACCGGGATCTCGAGGGAGATGGTGGAGGGGGCCGGCCGGACGGCCAATTTTAGACTGGTGATCCTCCAAGGCAGGGCTTACGTGGAGATATATGAGAAGGCGTTTCAGACCAGAGATGTTTTTACGCTGTGGGGGATTCTACAGTTGCTACGGCGGTACCCGGGGAAGTTGCCTGACTTGGAACTGATGTTTGATTGCGTTGACTGGCCGGTCGTCAAAACCGCTGACTATCAAGGACCCAATGCCACAGACCCACCACCACTGTTTCGGTACTGTGGTAATGATGACACACTGGATCTCGTTTTCCCTGATTGGTCCTTTTGGGGTTGGTAAGCTGGTTTTTCCACTTTCAAGTGCTATAACTATTCTAAATTTTCCCAAAATTCGATAATTTTGATTTTCACGCATTATATATAATTAGATAATTCTAAAGATTCTGAAGGATCTTAATCAATAATTACGATTACAAATCACGATTAATTCAATTTTCTTAATAATCTGAGAAGGGGATGCTTTTAAAAGCATTTTCCCTTTTGTACCATCTTCTTCATGAGCCATAACATGGCATGTACTCTTTCGTAGGGCTGAGATCAATATCAAGCCTTGGGAATCTTTGTTGAAGAACTTAGAAGATGGAAACAGGAGGATAAGATGGATGGATAGGGAACCTTATGCTTATTGGAAGGGCAACCCAGAGGTTGCTGAAACAAGGCAAGAGCTCCTTAAATGTAATGTCTCAGACAATGAGGAATGGAATGCTCGTATATTTGCTCAGGTAATATTCTGAATTTCTTTCTTGAATAACAACCCTACACTGTAAGCTCCTTTGTGTAACTTTATTGGGTAGAGAGGACCGGTTTCCTTGTTTAATCTCGAGAAAGTTGAAGTCTAATGAGAAACCACCATTTATGAACTGATAAAAGAAAATAGTTTAACACGGTTAGGATGCATAACCTTATCACTTAAGCCCAATAATTATCATCAATAAAAGGTGATAAAAATATATGTGCAATGTCAAGCAGATTGTTAAAATTCTATATTTTCCCTTATCACTTCGATGACAATAATGTTTATCAGGCTTGACATGATTAACATTATGTATGAAGTATATCTGATCCATCCTCACATTAATTTGGTCATCATAAATAGCTTTGTTAAATATGTACCTGAACACTAGTAATAACTTATGTGTTTAATCTATTTATCAGGACCATTACTTTCAGTGGCTTATGAAAATAAACTAATCTTTACTCATGCTTGCATCGAAGTTAGATTCTGGTACTTAATCCAAATAATCACTCGAAATAATAGATCTTGTTTCCTTTTAGGATCTCCTTGAGGCTACTCCTTGTGATTTGTCTACATTAAGTCCATCGGCAAGGGACTCATTATGGAGTGTTTCATCATTAAATTCGTGTTCTGCGTTGGCCAATTGTTTTACAAGCGTCGGTACAAAATCTTCCTTAGAAGTTACGGGTAGTGGAATCTGTATTCTAAAGTCTTGAATAACCACCTTCAATGATTTATAACTCCCACTAAATTTACCATGCTTAAGATTTTGGGTTTTATTAGTTTTTACAATTATTGTAATATGTTTAGAACATTAATACCTATATCTTTTGGGTCTTTCTAGGTAACTAATGAGGTAATATCTCTAATAATTTTGAAGTCAAATTTATTTATTTATTTATTTATTTGTATGTGGACCATGAATTCTAGCCTCCTCTATATAATCTTAAATGTTCAGGTGTCTTAAACTTGGTAGCCTTCCACAATAAGGAATTACTTAATGTAATACTAACCATATTCATCGGAGTATAACTACCCCTTTTAGTCACTCTAACTTGCTGAAGCATAACTGGCGTAGTGTGTCAGTTGAATTTAAGTTCTGGTTTGAGAGGAAGCCTTGCTCAAATGAGCAAACTGAACGAGAGAACCTAAGTTAATCCACCAACTATTAGAAGAAGTTGGTTCAGAACGTACGCCAATTGAAGTCTTACCTTTCTTTTGAGCCATGCTCTTTGATTGTGACAATCTCCCTGAACATGCTCAAACTTTCTGCAAAACTGCACTTGATACGGTCTTGTCCATTTAACTTTAGGTGCCTCCATCTTTTTAACTCTTTCAGTCTTCGTCTCTTTCCTTCCAATTCCTTGATTTTCATAGGGAACTGAATGATGATGTCCTAGTTTCTTTCATTTTTCCCTTTTCTTGAAGGAGCATACTGGTCAGTTTATTTCATTCTGTCTCTCCTCAGTGGTGTTGTGATCAGTTTTAAATGGCCTATTCAGGAGGAGAGGGTTTGAAATTGATCTCATGAGAAAGAAGTCATCCGCATTCACCTATGGTCATGTAATCCCCGTGTTCAATGGAGATATGGATTTGATTAGATAACCTTATAATTTTAATTATCCATGAAAAGGGATTATAAAATTATATGTACCATGCGAAAAGGTAAAATTTTGATTCTTGAGCTTAGTTTATGGTTTTGTGTGGAAGGCTCGACTTTTGCCTGCCTAATCATGGAAGAGAATTATTTTTTGTCGTGGGCTACCATTTCCTATCAGTCGGTCCTCTACATGGTATGCTCAATAATTTATCATCATATAGGAAAAAAGACATTAACAGACAGTTCTTATAAGAAACAAGAAATGGAACAGAAAGTAATTTAGCATCAAAACTAATGTACTCTTTGGGTGACTTTTAGATGTCCCTTCTTTATGAGAATTCTAAATGAAGCCTTCTTTAGGGTGTAGGTGGAAATCTAGTCTAAGAATATAACTTTAAAAAGATCAGGGGCCTTTTGCTCTTATTATTTCTGAATTTTATTTTTTGGTTGTGCCAGTGTGTTTTTGAGTGAAATGTTAATAACTGTTTGTTTAATAGTAGTGAATGATTTAGTAATCTTTTCTCTATGATCACATGCAATTTAGCGCTGTTGTTTTGTCATCTAACTCCAAAATGTAGCAATTGCTATTATAAAATAGAAATTCATTTGCAGGATTGGGTCCGGGAATCAAAGGAAGGGTACAAGCAATCAGATTTAGCTAGCCAATGCAATTATAGGTGAAAGATTTAAATTTTTTACTCTCGTTCTGCTTTTTGAGCACAGCACATAATCTGAGTTCTAGTGTTTTATGTTTTTTCGCTGCTCCTTGTGTACTTTGTCATCTTTCTTACATTTTCCTGTTTCAGAATCTGCACTAACTTTTGTTTTTCTTTGGTGGTTTCACACTATATCCAGGTATAAGATCTACATCGAAGGCTCTGCCTGGTCTGTCAGTGAAAAATACATTCTTGCTTGTGATTCTGTTACACTACTGGTAACGCCCCACTACTATGATTTCTTCACAAGAAGTTTGATGCCACGGCGCCACTACTGGCCTATAAGGGAGGATGACAAGTGCAGATCTATTAAGTTTGCCGTTGAGTGGGGCAATAGCCACAAGCAAAAGGTAATATTTTATTTAGGGTTATTGAACAGATGTTGCAGGTGAAATTTGTGCCCAATGCTACCCTTTCCATGGCTTTCATCATTATTAAAAAGTAGGATGTATAAACTTGGTTCTTACGATTGAAAGAAACTTTCTGCTGTATTTACTGCAGAAAGTAAAAGTAGGATGTGCTCCACTAGTACGTGAATATGTAAGTATATTCAGTGCCAAAATTGGCTACAAGGGAATGGTTTGTTATGATAAGTTCTGGATTCTCTCAGGCCTCATCGAAGCCATTGCTTAGAAGCTTAGTGCCTGTCTTGTGTAACTCCTGAAGGGAATCCATTTTTGCTTGAGTAACACTTTACTTCAGAACTCAAGTTTGTAGAATCATAGGGCATATCAAGGATATGAGTGCCAAAATTTAAAATTTTCATTCCTAAAATTGAGTAAAAAGAACATGAGCTGAGCAGGAGGTTTGATTGGATATTTGAGTTTTGTGATTTCATTACGTTTTCTTGGATTATGCAGGCACAAGCAATTGGGAAAGCAGCAAGTAGATTCATACAAGAGGAGTTGAAGATGGAATATGTATATGATTACATGTTTCATCTTTTAAATGAGTATGCAAAGCTCTTAACATTCAAGCCCACTAGGCCTAGCAATGCAGTTGAACTTTGTTCAGAGACAATGGCTTGTCCAGCAGGAGGAGTGGAGAAGGAATTTTTTGTTGAATCCCTGGTGAAAGGTCCCGCACACACGAGCCCATGCACAATGCCTCGGCCTTATGATCCTGCATCGCTTCATACCTTCTTGAAGACAAAGAAAAATTTGACAAAGCAAGTGGAACAATGGGAGAAAAAATTTTGGAAAAATCAAAATAGGCAATCTTAGAAGGTTTCTGTTCAGACGTTATGTCTACGTAAGAGTTTATATGTTACTGCTCAAATATTAAATCATGTATGTCCCACTTTACATAATCTCAACACAAAATCAAGCCCATAGAGTAACTGCATTATTTGAGTAGTTAAGGATTCGGAGATTTCTTTTCTATTGATTTTGGACATGCTGGCGCTAGTTGTTGAAGGAAAAAATGCCACATCACCCGCTTGTCACACAAGCAGCCATGTTAGCGTCACTTGCCACTTGACTGCCTATTGTTACCTTAGGGTCATGTCAATCCTAAGGGAAGACACGTTCACATCTTCACTTTCATCTTCTCGCAGTGCCGTACCATACAAGAAGAGAAGACGAATCATGTAACAAACGGGATTTACTTTCTCAATAGAAACAAGGATAAGGAAGAACCAGGCCTTAACAGAAATCCCAAAAAAACTAGACAATACTAAAAACCAATTGAAAATTACTTACTAGGGAACTCTTTTGACTCTGATAACTGAAGATACATAAATTCTCTTGATTACGTATCCTCTTTATATAGCGTCTTTGTCTATCTTCTAAAGTTCTTTTGCAATTTCTCTATTTTTTGGAGACTTTATTTTTTCTTTAACCTTTAAGAATCTTTACCTAATCTTTATCTTGATAGATTCTTATTTTATCTTTATCTTTTTAGAATTCATATCTTATTTGTAGATAGATAATGACAAATTGACTCATAAACTGCCTTCCTTTTTTGAAGAATCCAATCAACCTGAAGGAAGGAGAAGACACGCTCAACCTTCTCCTTCGCGTCGAAAATCTTCCCTTACCACCAAAGCATGTTATGACTTGACTCCGTGAGTAGCAAAATACACTATGTTGTTGTCTTGAGCTAAAAGGAAATGGAAGGATGACTGAGTTGCCAAGAGAAAACAGAGAAAAAATAGTATTCTTTTCTCGTAGCCTTACTCGTCATTGTTGGTAGCTATCAACTTAGTTATAGTTGCAGTGTAGTGCAATGTAGTGATAAAATAGTGGTTATTGTAGTTGTGCAATGACACTTTGGTTGTAGTAACTTTGTTTGTATTTGTATTAAGCTTAATATTTAGGGGAGACTTTGCTTGAGTTCTCTTAAGAATTTGCATATTCATGATTTCATTTGTGAGTTAGGACTTTGATCCTAACGGTGGTATCAAAGACACTGATTAGGAGGTTGAGGAAGATAAAAACTTTGTCTAAACAAGGCACAAACTATGGAAAAGAGAGAATCTAGAATATAGGCTTTGGAGGCAAAATACCTAGAGCAATCTACCATGATTAAGGCACTGATTGAAAAACTCACGACTAGTTCACAAAGATTAGGAGTAGTTTGCAAAAACTTAGGACCAATTTGCAAAGCAAAAGGAACTACTTCAATTTCTTCATGCATTACACTCTTGGGGGAAGATGAATGATCTAGTTTAAACAAGCCCACTTTCTTGTCACATGGAAAACCTAACACAAGTCATGGATTAACCCAAACTGACCTAATTCCATGGTGGCCCCATAACAATTGATAGGAGTCAAAATTGACCCACGTGAATGTAGAGGACTCAAGCAACTCTAATAGCACTTGTTGCAAAAATTCAATATAGTGTATCATCCACATAGAGACCAAATACACAACCGTAGGAATATACATATCCAAATACAACAAGTTTAAGATGTTTGGATCAATATAATGTCTTACTTCCCTTGTAGTCTTTTCTCATTAGATTTTCTTTACAATTGAAAATACCTAAATTTTTGCTCCATTATCTACAACAATGTTAGAAGCATCACAAACTCCCCTGCAATTATCAATTCATCAAAAATATTAGCAAAATGCTCCCTATACAACTCATAGCCCTAAAAAAATTTTACTTTTCTATTTGGAGCATGCACTTCACATGTGCTAGCTATGCATCTAGAGTATGAACTCATGTGTGTCTCATTAAATCGAACACACAATTATAGGAATACACATATCTAAACACAACAAGTTTAAAGGTTTGGATTAACATAATGTCTTACTTCTCTTATAGTCTTTTCTCATTATACTTTGTTTACAATTGAAAATACTCAAATTTTTACTCCATCATTCACAATAGAATTAGAAGCATCACAAACTCTCTCTCAATTATCAATCCATCAAAACCATTGGCGACACGCTCCCTATACAACCTTATAGCCTTAAAATAAATATACTTTTATGTTTGGAGCATGCCTTTCACATGTGCTAGCTATGCATCTAGAGTATGAACTCATGTGTGTTTCTTAGGCATGGGTTGCATCATTTGGGATCCAAGTTTGCCTTACCTAGTTTTGACATGTCAACAACCTTTTTTCTTCTACCACCATCTTCTACTATCAATTATCACAAATTTTCACTATCAACCAACTCTTGGTTGGCCAATCTACCATTTGCCACCTTCATCCCTGTCAATCTATGCCACCAATTAGGTTTTTTAGCATCACTTGAAAGTTTGCAACCTAATCCAAATTTTCTAGCCAAATCCCACCACTGTTTGTCATTTTGCCATATGAGTTGGAACCAAAATCCGTCATAGATCATTTTACTACCTATCCTTTATCAATGCATGAGATAAATCAGCACAAATATTCAAATTTCTTCTTGACCATCTATCTCAATCTTTGCCTTTAAACAATGTATCTTTGTCATTCTTTACTATATGATGCCACAACTTAAGCCAAGCAATTCATACAAACACTAGGAACAATTTAACTAGTTTGATATTCAATCCTACATTTTTGAAAATATTGATTATCTCCAAAACCTTGTGCTATTTATTGAAAATCTCCAATTTAGGTCACATATGTTCAAATTTGACATAGAGACATAGATTTGCACTTTGCAATCCCCAATCCACCATTTCAACAACATACACTAGTTGATTTACATCAATATTATCTAAAATCAAACCAAAGGAAAAGAGAAAAGCTTACCTCCAAACACAACAATATGCTTTTTCAATTTGTGTTCACCACAATTCGTCTTTCATCTTTCATCTTTCGGCCTGATCTTCTAACTCCAATAACTTTGATGCCATTTGTTAAAGATTCAAGTGGCTCTAATAGCACTTGTTGTGGAATTCAATAAAGTATATCATTCACATATATATCAAACACATAACCATAAGAACATACACACACTTAAATATAGTAATAAAAGGTTCAAACTAACATAATATCTTATTTCTCCTATAGTCTTTTCTTATTAGATTTGTTTTCCTTTTTTTCTCATCAAACAAATATCTCATTAAATAAAATTCATGATAATAGCTCTTTCCAACAACTAATTAGTCCCTAAGGAGATTCCTTTACAAAAGTGACGCACCCACTAGGTTTCTCTACACTTTTTCAATTTATAAAAAAACCCTAATATCTACAATTACATAGATAGACTTGATTGTTGTAAGATATTAAAATTATATACTTTAACCTAATTGTTCCACCTATCCTAACAATAAGCTAGCTATTTGAGTAGGAAGTCAAAGCTATATAGCCAACCGCTCAAACTTGGTTCTAGCGTTGGCCGAATCATGGAGAAACTTAAATTATTTACAGTGAATCTATGCATGGAATTGTCATTTATTGGCTTAGGAGTGAGGCCAAAGGCTATCAAAGGCCAAGAACTCATCCGTCATAATATGCCCCCACCATACAGGCCATTAAAGCCACATGAATATTTGTTGGAGAAGGAAAGAGATCCACTTTTGGGATTTACATAGCATATCATAGGGGGATTTTGACAACTTTTAAAAGAAATTCCTAATTATTACTAGTTGGGGTCAACAAAATGTAAGCAATTTTGCTTCTAGAGCATAACACACCAATTTTTTCAAAATGTAATGGCACTAATTAAAGAGAAGGGATAACAAAATGCAAGTTCCATTTTCATTTTGATCCTATGAATGAATTTAAAAAAGTAGACTATTTAGTGATTCATTTGGAGGATGAGACTACAAAATAGATTCAAGATTATTTCAATGAGAAAGGACAAAGTAATTGAACTTAATTTGAAGAGGAAGTGTGTGCTAAATTCTCCATGGAAAATTGGAAAGGAGTAATGGGTGTATTTTATCAACCACCGTAGATTTCTACTTGTGATTAGTTATACTGAAGGCTTTGAGAGGTTGAAATGTACAGTGATTGCTAGAAATATGAGACGCTTACAAAATTGTCATTTGTGGAGTGTTTCTTTGTTAGGTTAAAAGAAGACACCTAGGTGGTTGGGAAAAAAGGAGGTTGATGTTAAACCCCCCAAATCTTGAATAGGCATTCGGACTAGTGTTGGTACATGAGAAGTATATGCATTTGATGAACAAAAGGGATGACACGTCATTGATAGGAGGAGAGTTGGCATTGCATACAAAAGCTGCCTGGCCCCTTTATATCTCTACATCATGGGGTAGTAAGGAAAGGACTTGGGGTTCCAGAGTTTCAACCATTGGTAAAGACATGAGATTTCCCACTAAGTGTATTATGAACGCTCAAATGTAGGCTAGATGAAAGCAATGGTTATGTTATTATTGCAATGAGAAATAGGTTAGGGGACATAAAAATAAGAGAAGAGTTGGCATTAGCACAACGAGTTACTCCATTCAGGATTAACCTTAAGGACAATAATTGTTTGATGGGGTGGAAATTATTGACCTGATTCCACGAGTCTTAAAAACAAAAAAAAAAAAACAAAAAGGCACACGTGAGTTTAAAAAAAAATGAAAATGAAAGCGATAGCCGCGTTGAGCGCTGATCTAAGTCGTATCTGTTCTAGCCTAGCTTGAACGTGACAACAAACTTGTTCTTGGGAACTCCCTTCTCCCCAACGTGTCACTAATTGTTGGGCTCTAATCATCTGTCCTAGGTCACAAGATAGACTTGGCTATTCTCTTGAACATCATGCCCTTACGCTCGATTTGCTAGTCACCCGCAACCTCTACCTTGCACAAACTCATATACTCCATTTTACCCCCACACCAAACTAGGTCTCCCATTACCCATGTACACATCTCCTTCGTTACCCACTCTACCCCACTGGTCCTTCTCTTGTTAGCCATCTAGTGGCCATGGGCATAATTGCCAGCTCCCAACTCGCCAAATACGCTTCTATCCCCACCGTTGCATTATCAGCTACTTGGAATGCTAAAACTCTAAATATTTATATTGTCCCCCTCCCCACGCCTCCTCCAGTGAATAGTCTACCCACTGCAGTGCATTGCCACCTTCACCTTCTATAATTTCTGATGCATCTTAGTTTCCCTACTCTAGTATAATTCATTATATTGCTGATAGCACTACTATCTCGTCCAATGTTGTTTCCCACATTGGCTCTTCGTTGGTGATTGTGAGTAATGGCATTGGCATTGCCATTACCGCATAGGTATACATACCCATATCTTTTTCCTCAAATTATCTTAAATTATCAAAAAAATACATTATTTATCTTTAATTTACTCATGATAATAATAGTGTATTTATATTTTATCTCAAGTATTTTATTGTGAAGAGCAGCCTTTCTGTTAAGATTCTCCTTAGCAGCACACTTAATTAATGTTTTTATTACCTCTCGCCATTTGGTGCTACTGTCTACTACGGCATGCATTATTTCTAACTCTGTAGGCATCATGAGAAAAATCTTTTTTCAACACTTCAAAGTGACTTGAAAACAAAGGAATATTTTCACATAAAAGGAAAACAACTAATCAATAAGTTGACAATATAAGATATACACCAGTTATCAACAGATCTCATTGCTGCAAGAATGGAAAAGTACTTTTGAGGAGAATTTAGTCTAAGAGAAAAGGAGTGTCTCTCTTAAACTTTGATATCATGTAAAATGTTAATCTTGGAAGACACCAGATTTTGCTACATCATGAATAATTTTCCACGTGGGTAAGAACAGTTACGTAATAGAACAATTTTCCTGAATTAGAAGGTAGCGTGGAGTAAACTTAGCGGAACTATTAGTACAGAGAACACCAAATCAGATTTGGGAAAAGCTTAAGATAATAAGGTGGTCATGCATCTCAGCAGCACTTCACATTCCAACTCAGGTGGCTCTCTTTCACGCTTTGCAAGAGGCCACGGAAGAGTAATTGGCGAAGCAATTGTTATAGGTCTTTACCTTGGTTTTATTCAAATAATATTTTGAGAATTATTTCCTGCCTATGATCTGTTAGAACTATTTAATTGTTTACCTCTATGGTCTTAGACAATTTCGGCAACATAAAAATGTACTTGTTCGCCTATCCTGTTGTGTGGGTTTCATCACAAGATGTACTCTCTAGTATGGATAGATCCTAGCTTATAACTCTTTTTCCGCTAAAAAGATGGATATGCTAATTCTCAAGTTCCATCATTCCCTAGATCAGTACCAAAAAAAGTTAAAGTTGAATTTTGGGGGAAGAAATATGATTCAAGAAATGCAACCTGAAGAGCATTAATCATAACAGAAAAATTCAAAGCGTGAAATGAACTGCAGGTTCAATGTAAACCACATACAACAAGATATAAAGTTGACAAGGGAAGAAAAATCAGTGCTCAAGGGATGTAATCGTTAGGAAGGGCATTGACTCCAAAGGATAAAGTGACAGTGTTTAAAGTGCTCGTCCTTTTATGATGTCGAGGCTCATTTCACTAGGATCTGTTGCTTGCAACTCCACTTGAATGCCATCCAGTTCCCTCTTGAATCTATCCTTGGAGCTGGCATAAACCATCTTACTTCTTATTCTTGATGTATCTGGCGACCTGAAAACACAAGCGATTTAAGTTTCACTTATAACATTTACGTCCCATTTTTTTACTGGGATTCGTGGAGTGGCTCCAGCAGTTTGCAAAACAATTTTTCCATGATTTTGAAGAATGCAGAAAATTTCTTCCAAGTGCTAATTGTTAAAAGGTTGGGAGGCTCATCCTAAAACTTACACACTAGAAGTAGTAAATCTCAGCCATTAATAAGGCCAGACATATGGCCAAACACTTCCGGTGTGGGAGAAAATTCCAATATGCCCCCTCTATGCTAGTAAGTAATTTTCAACTAAAATGGAATGCTTCTTTGGCTATAGGCTTGGAAGGCCCAAAATAATGCTCAAATACCATTTTAGAGGCCGAGAGATCCATCCTAATACCCACAAGCTAAAGGTGACAAATTCTAGTCATTAATAAGGTCAAACATATGGCCAGAGACACTTCTAGTGTGAGACCAAATCCCAACACGTCAAAAGCAGTGTTTTGGTTTCTGTTTGGATATGCAACCAAATACACATATGCAAGGAGAGATCCTAGTCCTCTAGGTTCGTGTAGATTTATCAAGGAAAAAAGACATTACCAGGCAATGAAAAAAATCTTGCTTTTCTGGCAATTCTCATCAGTGGTGAAATCAAAATCGAAGACTGCATAGCGGCATTCATCGGCAGGAAGAGATCCGGTGAAGTCCTCGTAGGTTTCATCCGGGCTTCCGAGTTTCTCCACCATCACTTCCTGATCCTCTATCTTGAAGATGATAAACCGGTAGTTCCTCTTCGTTTTCAGTTCCAAGAACTTCAGTTTGCATTCGTCTCTGACAGCCATTCCAGACGCCGCATTCGCCTATCCCAAACATTTCATATAAAGAAGAAAAGAGAATTACAGTAAAAGAAGTGATATGCAGCGCTGCTATTTTGTTTCATATTGTATATCGCAAGCTAGGGACAACATATTTCCATTACTAAAACAACATGCAATTTGGTTTGCGACATGACCGAAAGGATAAATTGCAGAGCCTTGTTGGTTTGAATATCTAGTCAAAATTCACGCATCATTGCACTTTGGGTTGTAAATAACTCTAATGAATAAGCTGTGCATGTTTAGAGAATTCCGAACTAGAGCTCATTGCGAATAATAGAAAGCACAAATCCCTAGTCAAATCGCGGAAGCCATCAAATTGTAAGTGATATACTAGAGAAAGAACAGATTGCAAAGAAACAATGTAATCTAAATGAGAGAATTTACATCCAACTAATGTTAGGATGTCAGCCAAGGTGTTATGCATACCTGCTTTTTCCTTCTACAGTTGAAATTCATTCTCACGCATTACAAGAAAATCACACAAAATGAAGACACTGGAGAGAGAGAAAGATAGAAAACGTACCATGTTGTCCACCTGTAAAAGATAGTTCTATCAAAAATGAAGAAGAACAGGAGGAGGAGGAGGAGGAGGAGGAGGAGGAGGAGGAGAAGGAGAAGGAAATGCAGGGAACAGCAGAGGGAGAGAGATCCTTATTTTGGGGGATACAATGAGAGATGAGAAAAAGGCGGGGAGGAAGAGAAATTTGAGGCAGAAAACAAAGGCTGAGAGTTTTCAATGCTTCAACAGCGGATCATATCATGTCCACCACTAACAGTTAATATCGGCACGTTATGAGTGCACGGCCACCCTTTAGTTGGCCCCTCGTTTTAGTTACCGGCACCCAAAACCATTGAAGAGCCTCATTTCTTCCATGGTCCTCGAATCATCATTCTTTCTTTACACAGTTCTAGGCTAGCTCAATCTAATCCAGAGCAATTAGAATTCTGGGATGAAATCGGACAGACTGGGCGAGTATTCTTTAGCGAATTTTAGCCTCCATTTTTAACACCTACATTTCAGAGGTCGACGATTCTGACCACTTATGAAACCATTGGAAATAAAAGCAGTTGACTTAGTGAGATGGATAATACTTGAAAATTTTCTGATTCAGATTATAGTTGTTTCCAGTTTAATTATTTCCCCCTCCAATGGGGATCATCCATAAAGTCATTGCATACATATCATGCTAGAAAGCCAAAATGCCATAAAAAAGAATTTCAAAACACAAAAATTCACAAGACTCCAATATCTTCTCGATAATCTTTCAATCTTCCTGTGAGAAGTTCGTGATACAACAAAATATATCAACCCGGAAAGTTCACAATTTTGGGCCCCTGTTTCTTCTTCGGTTTTACATGACTTTCTTTTGAATCGGACGTAGAACCAACTTTTGAATCCGACGGCTTATCTTTGTTAACACCGTATGTGTCAGCAGTCAAGAAATCATCCTCAAGATCATCGCCACTGATAAATTTAGTCACCTTTCCTCTTGGCCTTTCTTCTGCAACAATTGCTGGAAACAAGTAACACAAGTGAAATAAACATAGCAATAAGCCTGGACAACAATTTTAAGCAAAAGAAAATGAAGAAGTGAACTAGCATTGTTACATACTCGGAAGTTGGTTATAAATAAAACAGAGATAGAGAGGTATAGAGGCCTCATACATACGTGTATAAAATCTATCCCCCAAATCTAAGACAGGAGTTGACTGCAGTAGATTTTAATCCAAACTTCTATTATCCGTCATTATCTCTGTCAGGTCCTCAACCAATTTAAATCTATCTTAAACAAATCTCCTAGCGAAAGGACTTACTGGTAGTAAATTCATATAATTTTGATCAACTTTTATAGGGGCGGTGTAAACAAATGTAAACACCCAGATATATAGTTATATAAATGCATATCAGGTCAATTCCAGATTGGGCAACATTTGACGGAAGAGATTCCTGATCTTCTAACATTCAAACTATTACAAGATCCAGCAGTCATCATCCCTACATTTTTCCATTCCACTTCTAACCAGTAGTCATTATGTAACATTTTGAGATGTCGGCTTCTTGGAACTTACTTGTGTTACCTGCTCCACCAGCAGATCTGCTGCCTTTGTTAGGACAATCTTTAGCCAAGTGTGTTACACCACCACATATTTTACAACCACCACCCTGAGGACAGCAAAACAATTCATTTAGAGTATCATCAGGATCAACTAACAAGAAAGGGCAAGGTTGCTCAAAAACGTACATAATTTGTCTCTTCGAAAGCTGAAACATGAAGAACATAAATCAATAGACCTTTGGATAGATTCCGTGCGTATTTTGAGGACAATTCTTGCTCAAATGTCCACGTTCATTGCATATGAAGCAATTGGCAAATTTAGTTCCCCCTGAAACAACAGCAGCAACAAGACAAATGGCAGATGGTAAGACACAGATGACAGAACTGCACATTTGGTTGCCACCAAAGAGAAGAAAATCAGCCACTGCATTTTGCATGTAGGTTGTTAAGCTTTCGTGCACTTGCTCCATACAACTAAAATATCAAATTTCACACTTGATTACAATAACCTATTAATACAAATCAAATCATGCATGGTCTCAAACAGCATTTAGAAGATATTATATCATTCACAAACCAAAGATTGAGATATGAATGGTTGAAAATTTGCAATAACTCTTTTGTGGCATTGATTGATATTTGTTGCTCAAGTTGTATTGGACTACAACCCCATTGTTATTGAATACAGCAAGTTGCCAATAATTGTGCAGAAAAGTCCCTCACACAGAACTGCACATTTGGTTGCCACCAAAGAGGAGAAAATCAGCCACTACATTTTGCATGTAGGTTGTTAAGCTTTCGTACACTTGCAACATACAACTAAAACATCAAATCTATCACTTGATTACAATACCCTATTGATGACAAATCAAACCATGCATGGTCTCAAACAGCATTTAGAAGATATTATATCATTCACAAACCAAAGATTGAGATATGAATGGTTGAAAATTTGCAATAACTCTTTTGTGGCATTGATTGATATTTGCTACTCAAGTTTTATTGGACTACAACCCCATTGTTATTGAATACAGTAAGTTGCCAATAATTGTGCAGAAAAGTCTCTTGTAATACCCTTTGATCCCAAAGAATTCTATACGATGCTTTGAAAATTACCATGAAGAATTCTAATACAATCAGCAGCTTGCACCTTTTCATTTCAAAAACTCATTTAAGAAGCCTAGTTCATTGTTTCATCTCTCTTCAAAAGCCATATAAATCCACCACATAGCCAAAACTCCAAATAAAAAAGTAGTTCTTAGAACGAGGATTACTAAATTGACCAAATAATGTAGGGCAATAGCCAAATAATTAATTATTATCGAATTACCGTGAACATCATCTGTTTGGAAGTTATAAACCCTGCTCTTGATAAATTTTGTACTTATAACGACATGCTACCTTAGAGTAAATTCTGTGCAGTGTGAATTTACCTCGACAAACTAACAGGAAGAAGATACAGAAAATTATTGAAAACATAACAGCAGCTAAAAGAGCTTACCATCATGAACTGGCTGGGGGCAATTAGCTAGGCTATGCCCAGTTTCCCCGCAATTATAGCAAAACTTTTTATCCACTGTCTCATCATCTTTGTTAGGGCAATTCTTGAGACTATGCCCTCGCCGCCGACAAAGAAAACATATCTGCAAGCACCGAAACCACCCCCATAAGTTGATTCTATGCCGTAGAAACAAAAATCCCTTTCCAATGAAACCTCCACTCCGTAACTCCTATCGGAGAAAACGACAAGACCCACAATTTATTCCATGAAAAAATGATTTTTCAGTGAAACTAAAACCCAGCAATCCCTCATTTTATAATCCCTGGACACCACCACCCACATCCCCCCCCTCTCCCCCCCCCCCCCCCCCCAAAAAAAAAAGAACCACCTGACCTCATATTTTCAAATTGGATTTGCCATGCAAAGATAGTTAAACAGAATCAGTGTAGGAAACCAGACCTTGTTCTTTTCCCATTGAGCTTTCTCGGGGCAAAGCTTGGCAATATGGTCTTTAGCTTTGCAAACAAAGCAACTTTCACCAGGCTTCATCCCAGGGACTCTAAGTGGGTGTTTCGTAAAACCCTTTCTAATGGATTTGCTGGGGTTATTGGGTACTTTGGATTCCGCCTTTTTGCGCTTGAACTTACCGTCAGCTTTCTTCTTCTTCATCTTGTCTGGGTCTTTGGGCGGCGTTGGCTCTGGCTTAGGGAACAGTTCAGGGTGTGCTTCTCGGTACCTCTTCCGTGCCAGTCTCTGTCTTTCGCTCACCATTTTACGGGCGAGACTGTCGACGCTCTTCCGTGTAAAAAAGGGTTTCGGTGGAGGGATCGGCGTTGGGAGGAAGTCTTCTCGTTTGACGGCGAAACGGAGGGGTTTAAGATGGAGCTATAATCAGCTGAAGTCGAGATCATCATAAATAGACTTAATTCGTCGAGGAATGGGGGAGTAAAGGAATTGATGAAAAAAAAAAAAGAAAAAACAATACATAGGATTATTCCAATGATAAATATTTTCATGAGACAATTTTGGAATTTACATTCCACCAAGTTTGCGTTATTTTTTTTTTCTACTTATATTTCGTATATCTTTCATAGATTTCTTTCTATGTTTGATGCAATTATTGTTTGGAAGACTTAAATGGGATGCCCCGGCATTAAGAATTCGTGTTTCATGCTTTATAATATGTTAAGTTGGTGAAAAAAAATAGGTAGAAATGAAAATTATCAAAACAAAATTGGCATGCTTTAAAAAAAAAATGCATTGATTAGAAAATTTTATAACTTAAGTGAACACCTTATACTCAAGGCAACGAGCCTTAGGAAAACTTTTAAGAAAGAAGTAGATAATGTATTGTAAAGACAAGAATTGAAAGAATTAGACAATTTATTATCTTGAAAAATAAATGTTTAGAAAGAATTATGTGTCGTAGGACAAGAAAGATAAGGTATCTAAAAGTTATACATATCTAATATAAATATTTCAAATTTTAAGGCAATCTTTTAAACATAATGTTACGTGCCTAAAAATTAGAACACACAATTGACAAACAAACAAAAATTTTGAATTCAAAGGGTTTGTTTCATTAAGGAGAAACAAGATTCTTTGTCTTTGTCAAAAGGAAAACACAACTTTGGCATTAACCAATTTTACATTCAACAATTGTTTTTCAATGAAAGAGTACCAGGTTTATATATACAGCCAAACCTAACTTCCAGTAATGACACTTTTGGCAAGGGATAAATAGGCTTACTGCAAACCCCATCAAGTGTTCCCCATGATAGTCCTTTTTCTAAACCTAGGTTAAATGGGCCCATAATATACCATTTACTTACAAAAACCCTTGTCCTCAAGGTTTAAACCTAACATTCCATAATCTCTAAAAATAAACTTCTAATAACTAAATTAATACTAATAAGGGACATGTACGAAAATAGTCCAATACCGAAACGGTTCTGGAAAATGACCTTAAGCTTAAAAGAATGACAGAAAAGGTATCCAATTAAAATACCTCAAATTTTAAGAAACATAGTACTTTAAGTATTATCAAAGAAAATTCAAAACTCTTTAGGGAAACCTTAAGCTTAAACCGGAGCAGTTTGACATAATTTTTTTTTTTAAAAAAAATAGACAGCTTGAATCAATCTAACTTAATCAAAGAGTTGATGGCCCTAAGTAGCAAATGAAAGTAGTACATAAGATTGAGAATATGGATATACTTTTTATTTTATTTTATTTTTTTATTACAATGCATGCATTTAATTCATGCATATGGAATGTCGAACCTCAAATCTCACAGTTAAAGTCCTCACTAACTTAACATTTGAGCTAACTCATTAGCAATAAAATTATGATTATAATTGCACAACTTATTTGTTTATTGTCAATTATCACACATAATATTTTTGTGCAATAATTACTTGTGTTTATTTCATTAACTTAGGTATTGAATAAAAATTATGAGAAGCTATTTGAGTTTAACTATATTTGATTCCCAGTCATCTTTATTTTCAAAACTTTAACAAAGGTAAGTTTTGGCATAGAAAAAAAAAAAAAGCTTAGAGATAACATGGTACTGAAACTCCGACAACGAAATTCGACCTACTGTGTGGCTCTTCCAATGGCCACAAGTTGACTTGAAGCAAAAACCGAATAAAGTTGAGTATTCTCGAATTTATTTCCAAAGAAGAAATAAAAGAGTTTAGGAAGTTCAAATTCTTCAAATCGAAGAAACTTTCGTCGAAATTCATCTATACACCTTTTAGGGGAAAAAAAAAAACTATTTTTAATTTGGCTATAGTTGTGTATTGAGTTTTCGCGGAACTTAACAATTTCTTCTCCTTATTTTTTTCCTTTTCGAGTCAAGGCAAACATGCTCTAGATAAAAGACACTTAGCAAAAGAAAGAAGCTCAATTGAGAGAAACTAGTTTGAATAAGTGCAAGTTGGAGATTGATCATTTCGCTATTTGGAAGCATAGTTATTTACGTTGAAATTAAAAACCACTTTTTTCACAAGATTCCTTAAGATATAAGTTTTTTTTTTTTTTTTTGAGATTCTTAGCTTATTTTACTGTCAGATATTTGTTCTTTATAGTCAAAAGTATCACATCATTGCCCTAATTCCATTTTGGAATTGGAGTGCAATATTTGTGTTATTAAGGCAAAAGTTATAAGATTCTTCTTAAAAGAGTTAGGAAGAGAAAGCACTAAGATAGCGAAAGAGTTAAAGAAGAGAAGTTTTCTAACCAAATAGGGATAATTTTGTGGTACAAAAGTATTAGTGTCTTACAAAATAATCCTTTTCATTAGAGGCATGAATAGCCAAAATTTAATGAACCATGACTAATTTGGCATCTCTTTATAAGAATGAAGAAAATTGAAATTGGACATAGATTGAAAAGTGCAATTGTATAAACATTTTATCTTTTATTCACATAATACACGAATTAAAAGAATTGAAGAAGAATCGAACTCATTCACTCTATTAGATACATGAAGTAATACTCTAATTTATAGACAAAAAATACAATTAAAAAAAAAACTAATCTCAGCATACAAAGTTGGTGTTGCCATATCAATCTTCACATAAGTAAACCCTAGAATCAATTATTACAAAAATTAATTAAGAATTTTCCTAAATTTGGCCTTTCCTTTAACCCTATTTATAGCCATCATCGTACAATGAAACAAGATCATTTTTTTTTTTAGAGAACAAGGATGGTACCCTAACAAATTTATTAATACCAATAAGGCTAAGCGTAATAACCATATCTCGGAAAAATATAATGGATAGGGTATAAGCCTAATCCATAGAAAAAAGCTAATCGCTTACATATTATGCTGCCACACATAAGTAAAAGTAAACACAAAAAATATATTGGGTAGCACATTCACTTTACCCTATGGTGGCCTATAATTACCTAAACTTAGTTGATCTTTGACATAAACATCTAAGCATGGATGAGGCAATGATTCAGACTAGTCAAAAATTGTCACATTCTGAACAACATGACCATGATTGGCTAGGCAATATGCTATTACATTTCCCTCATGATGCACATGATGCACAAGTGTACGTAAAGGAATTATAAACAAACATTGACGTATGACATACTCTAATTTCCATGGATTTTTCCATTTTTTAAGTAAACATTGAACTAAATAAAAGAATCTGATTCAATAACTTGAGGTACTTGACTCCATACATGACATATCTTAAGGCCTTCTAACAAAGTATATGCTTCCACCTCTGCACTAGTGCCAGGATTCAACTTGGTGGAAAAATCCATGATAAAATCTCTATTATGATCTTTAAGGATTCCACCTCCAACATTATTCCCCATGATGCTTGATCTGTCCGTATTCAACTTCTATTGCCCCATAGGATAAGGTTGCCAATGAATCCAAACTCCTCGTTGCCATGGAATGTAAATCACAAGAATTGTTAAAATAGATAGTGAAAGGTGATCTAAAAGATTTACTTAAACCCTGATTTGGATTAGAGTTGACAATTGGAGCACCCAATGTGTAACATCTTTGTTAATTTTGAACAAAGACATACATTCACCATTGTGTTTTGCTGAATTCCTAGCCAACCAAATTCCTCTTGCAATAACTTCTCCCAAGATGGCTATTAATGCTCTCCTCTGATTATGCCATGAGGCCTCTGAATACCATGAAGAAACAAGATCAGATATAGAAGTAAAACAAACATGTACTTGAAGTACGTCATCAAATGTTCTCCAAAGTCATTGTGCCAATCTACTATGCATAAAGACATGATCCACAGTCTCTCATTCCCCTATGTTGCAGTAATAAAACTTATATGCCAATTGGATTCCCCTTCTTTGCATATTGCATTCCACAAGGATGCCATAGTGAATTAATTTCCACATAAACAATCCAATATTGGTACGGATTACTTTATTCCACAAAAACTTTGCCCAAAGCACTTTTTCTTTTTTCATTCTCCGATCATGATACACTAATGAAGCTGAAAATTCACTAGAGGCATTCAAATCACAGATAAGCCTATCCAGGTCCTGGTTACAAATAATTTTGTTGGCATGTTCTTGTTGCTCATTAGACAAATGTTTCTTAATAAAGTCTTGATTCTGAAAAGCTTCCTTAACTATTATATCCTGATTTGGGGATAAAGGGTACCAAAGAGGTTGTCCAAGCCAATTATCTTTCCAAAATGAACATTTACCCTCTCCAATAATCCATTTGCCATGTTTGAGTGAATACTCCAACCAAGGCAAAAGTGTCTTCCATGTATTTGAATGTGCATTCTTTTTACCTCGATTGATTGCTTTCATCGGGTGCCCATACTTAGCCCGCATAACTGAAGCCCACAATGACTGTCCTTGAGTGATCCGCCATGCAAACTTGATTTGAAGGGCTTGCATCATTTGTTCTAGGTTTTGAACCCCTAGACCACCTTCTTCCATAGGCATGCATATACTTTGCCATTTAACCCAATGACTACCAGTTCCATCTCCATTACTCCACATGATTTTAGCTAGTATGCTGTTAATCTTCTTGATGACCGTCCTAGGTACTTTTGTAATAGAAAGGGTATGTATTGGCATAAAGGAGAAAACACTTTTGATCAATGTCAATTTACCCCCTTGTGATAAGAATTTTGCCTTCCAATTTTGCACTCTATTAGCTATAGCATCTACAATCTCATCAAAGTAATGAATGTGACTACACCCCTTGAATAATGGAATACCCAAGTATTTAATTGGCAAGTCTACAAAAGATAATCTTGTCATATGTTTGATAAGTGCTTTCTTTGATGGATCTAGCTTTTTGGACACTATTACCCTCGTCCTCTCTACATTTACCTTTTGTCCACTATATGTTTCATATTCTTCTATCAAAGCTTTGAGATATTTAAGAAACTGTTGATTTCCTTCCATAAAAATTAACATATCATCAGGATATAATAAATGAGAAACTCCCCCGAAATTATTATTACCTTTAAATCTTCCAATGAATGGCGTCATTTCCATCATGATTGAGCTTTCTACTAAATGCATCTTGAGCCAAGATAAAAATGCTAGGCGACAAAGGATCCCCTTGATGAAGCCCTCGTGTATACTTAAAGAAACCATATTTTGCCCCTTGCACCAAAAGTGTAAACCAATTATTGGACATACACCTAAATATCATATCACTCCATTGGCGAGAAAAGCCAAACTGCTCCAATACCTTAAGTATAAATCCCTACTCCATTTGATCATACACCTTTTCCATATCCATTTTAATCATCATGTTGACTATAACCTTACGATCCAATTCATTCACCATTTCTTGTGCTATTGCAACATTTTTATGAATAGCTTGCCTTTGTACAAAACTAAATTATTCCTTAGAGATCACCAAAGGTAATAAGCGTACCAGTATGTCATTCAATATCTTGGCAATAATCTTATAAGTAAAATTGCACAAAGTGATAGGCCTGAGATCTTTGAAACTGTAAGGTTTTTTCTTTTTTGGGATTAAAACAATTAGCGTGGAAGTAATACATTTAGGCATGGGATTACCATCAAAGAAATCTTGTACCATTGCAACTATATCTTCTTTCATAATCTCAGCACTTGTTTGATAAAAGTGTCCATTGAATCCATCGAGCCCTGGAGCACTATCAGGATCTAATCCTTTGATGGCCATCAAAATCTCTTCCTATTGTGGCTCCTTACATATCTCATCATTGTGTTCAGTAATTACTAGTGGCAAAATATAATTATGCAAATCACTTTGTATTCTTGCCTCTGGGGGAAATCTGAGTGGTATCCGAATGAGAGGTGTGTTATTGTCTTCAGTGAGGATATGGGAATAATAGTCGATTGCTAATGGTCCCAATATGTTAGGATTTGAAGTATATGTGTCATCATGTAGCTTAAAGTTCCACTTTTTTCTGAGAGTTCTTTTCTTTGATACAAGCGTGGAAATATGTAGTGTTTATGTCCCCTTCTTTTAACCATTTAACTCTTGCCTTATCCCTTAGGATTCCTTCCTCTTGTGTGAGTAGGTCATTCAATTGTGCATGAACCTTTTTATATTATGCGTGTTTAACCTCTAACCAACACTATTGAATTTCCTTATCAAGCCTACACATGCTTTCTTCCAAATTGGCTCTTTGTTGTTGTTTATGATTCTTTGTTTGCCTACTCCATTCTTGGAATTTTTGCTTCACATGTTTCAAATGACCATATAACCTATGCCATGGGGAATCTACTTGAAATATATACCACTCTGTCTCCATAATCTCTTAAAAGAATTGCTCTTGAATCCATTGTCTTTGAAACTTGAAACTCCCATAGTACTTCCTATCTTCAAACAATGATATAACCAAAGGACAGTCATCAGATTGTATCTGTGGAAGGTGGCACACCCAGATTTGAGGAAAGTAAGAAAGTGCCTCCAAGTTATTAAGAACCCTATCAAGTCGTATCCAAGTGCGCCATTGGCTTACCTCATTACTACACCACCACATGTATGGTTCTCCTTCATATCCAACATATAACAAACCAGCCTCAGAAATAAATTCTTGAAACTCCTCCATTACCTTTCTAGAGTGGAGTATGCCTTTCTTTTTTTTTTGATTGGTTTGTGATGGTATTGAAATCATCTCCCATTATCCACGGTTTGCTTCCAATATCCAACTCCAATAATGAATTCCATAGTGACATTCATACATTACACTCATAACTTGCATAGATCATAGTGAATACAAATGAGTAATATGTTGTTTGGGCCAAATCTAATCTTGGTTTTTTCAATTTCAAGACTTAAACTAACATAGATATTTATTAGAATAAAAAAAAGAAAAAAGAAACAACTTAACCGTTTTTATTGTTGTGTTGGGTCCACAATGAATTCTATGGATCCTTAGGGTTGGTGTCCTCTTTTATATCCTCTAGTTTCCGATCATTGATCGAGCCACATATCACAACTTCTTCTACCCATCCCGTATATTGTCCCTTTCGTTCTGTGTTGGACTATAAACTTATTATTAGTAGACGAGATTTTACGAAAAAAAATTCTTTATATTCATAGGATATAACAATTCTTTCTTTTTTCGATGTTAATTTTATACATTTTATACAACAAATATGGCGGGATCACTATTCAAAATTGAGAAATATAAAAAGAATTGAAATAATTCAAAAAAAATGATTATCTTTTGTGAGAACCAGGAGTATTACTTAATAGGATAGAATCATTTTTTTTTTTCAAAACCTACTTGTTTTGTTTTTTGTTAATATAATCCTAGTAATTGGATTTATATGCATATTCCGATAGTAAATGAAAGATTCAACGGATTTTTTTATCGAATGACTATTCATCTATTGTATTTTTATGTAAATATGGGCAAAAAGGCTTTATGGAAAAAGGGTGGTTCAATTCGATGTTGTCCAAAGAAAAGTTAGAATACGGATGTAGGCTAAGTAAATCAATGGCTGGTCTTGGTCCTATTGAAAATACCGGTGTAAGTGAAGACTTGATTACAAATGATATAGATAAAAACACTTTTAGTTGGAGCGATAGTGATAATTCTAGTTACAGTAATGTTAATCATTTAGTCGGCGTGAAATACATTCAGAATTTCATACCCCAGGATACTTTTTTAGTTAGGGATAATAATAGGGACAATTATTTCATATATTTTGATATTGAAAACCAAATTTTTGAGATTGACAATGATCATTCTTTTCTAAGTGAACTAGAAAACTCTTTTTATAATTATCGGAATTTTAGTTATTTGAATAGTGTATCTAATAGTGACGATCCCCACTATGATCGTTACATATATGATACTAAATATAGTTGTAGTTGGAAAAACCACATTAATAGTTGTATTGACAGTTATTTTCGTTCTCAAATTTGTATTGATAGTTACATTTTAAGTGGTATTGACAATTATAGTGACAGTTACATTGATAGTTACATTTTTCGTGAAAGCCTAATTTTTGATGAAAGCAGAAATAGTAGTGAAAATCAGAGTTCAAGTATAAAACCGAGCTCGGATGGCAGTGATTTAACTATAATAAAAACGGAAAGTTCTAATGATTTACATGTAACTCCAAAATACAGGCATTTGTGGGTTCAATGCGAAAATTGTTATGGATTAAATTATAAGAAATTTTTGAAATCAAAAATGAATATTTGCGAACACTGTAGACATCATTTGAAAATGAGTAGTTCAGATAGAATCGAACTTTCGATTGATCCAGGTACTTGGGCTCCAATGGATGAAGACATGGTTTCTCTCGATCCCATTGGATTTCATTTAGAAGAAGAACCTTACAAAGATCGTATTGATTTTTATCAAAGAAAGACAGGATTAACTGAAGCTGTTCAAACAGGCACAGGTCAACTAAATGGTATTCCCGTAGCAATTGGGATTATGGATTTTCAGTTTATGGGGGGTAGTATGGGATCGGTAGTTGGCGAGAAAATCACCCGTTTGATCGAATATGCTACCAATCAACTTTTACCTCTTATTTTAGTGTGTGCTTCTGGAGGAGCACGCATGCAAGAAGGAAGTTTGAGCTTGATGCAAATGGCTAAAATATCTTCTGCTTTGTGTGATTATCAATCAAATAAAAAGTTATTTTATGTATCAATCCTTACATCTCCTACTACCGGTGGGGTAACGGCTAGTTTTGGTATGTTGGGGGATATCATTATTGCTGAACCCCATGCCTACATTGCATTTGCGGGTAAAAGAGTAATTGAACAAACATTGAATAAAGCAATACCAGAGGGTTCACAAGCGGCTGAATATTTATTCCATAAGGGCTTATTTGATCCAATCGTACCGCGTAATCTTTTAAAAGGGGTTCTGAGTGAGTTATTTCAGTTCCATGCTTTCTTTCCTCTGAATCAAAATTCAATCAAGTAGGGGCTTAATTTAATAATAAAAATAGAAATTCTTATTTTTGTTTTTGTAGAACAAATAGTTATTTAGTCTATAAAAATCAAAGTCAAAATCAATTTCTTCAGATTTTATTTTGACTTTGATAACATTTGGTAATATAAGAGTTAATTGTAAAGGGAAAAAGAATTATGCGAATAATTTTTTTTTACCGATATTCCTGATTACTAGCCGAGAAAATTTTATTGAGCAAAAAAGAGCGAATTCTTTCTTCCGTAAAATGAAAATTAGGCAAGGCGAATAAAACGAGAATTTCGCCTTGCCTTAATTATGTATATATAATTCACATATAGAAAATAAAAAAAGTATAGAAAGATGCAAGATTCTATATCTTTTGAGAATCTCTATCCGTGGGTCGGATTATAACAAATTTTTCGGTAATTCATAATAAATTATTTCTTTATTTTATTCAAGTTTATTCAATTTTTATCCAAAAATAAGATAAATTCTAGAAAGATGAAAAATTCTATTTAGTTAGTTCTACATTCCTTGTTTTATTCTATTTATATTATTAATTTATATATATATAAATTAATATATTTATTATATTATGTACTTACATATAATAGACAACTTACATATACTCACTTAGTTTAGCTATAGCTAGTATAATTATATATGAATTATAATGATTATACGATACCTTTATAACAATATAAATAACAATAACAGGTACAAATATTAAACCCAGCTATCATTTTTATGGCAACTATGACTAATTTATCCTCTGTTTTTGTGCCTTTCGTGGGCCTAGTATTTCCGGTGATTGCGATGACTTCTTTATTTCTTCATGTTGAAAAAACCAGGATTTTTTAGATATAGATAGGGTGGGGCCAAATCTAATCTTGGTTTTTTCAATTTCAAGACTTAAACTAACACAGATATTTATTAGAATAAAATATGTGATAGGGTTATGTGTATTGCAATGACCTCAACCTTTACTTGACTTTTCCATAGGATCCGTATGTGCTTGTTTTCTGGTTCAAATTTCTTAAAGTGGGGAAATTGAAGTTTGACTGCTATATTCCTCAAATGATTGCTTTTCTTCTTTGGTTCTAATAAAGCCAAAAATTCAATTTTGTTATCTTTGACTATCTCCTTTAAGTAGTCTATTTTTTGAAAGGTGTTGGTCCTTCTAATATTCCATATCAATGTCTTCATAATGCAAGGGCAATGGGGAAACACATTTTGATAGAGTGTGTACATATCTTGTTGAACTATTAGACTTTATGAGGGTGGAGCTAAATTGATTATGTTTGTTCCTTGCACCAACAATTTGCTCACTAGGTGTAGAAGGTGTCGCGAATGATTTCTTGAACATGCTTGCTAGATTTTGAACTGTTATCACCTTATGTTAGACCTTCTTTTGGATGATCTTTTACCACTTCATCCCCAGATTGCTTGGGAGCTTGCCCACCATCCCTCATCAATGTGGCATTTTGCCCATACTCATCCAAAATCACCACAAAACTCTGCAGAGGGAAGGCTAATCTCTTGTCAGGCTTCATCTTATTATCTCTACATGCAGATGCATCCCTGAGAGTAAGCACCGTTGACTTCATCGTTCTATCAGGTTGTCTTGGAGATTCAACTATGTATTGCAACTATGTATAACAACATCGTATTGCTATGGATTTATCCCACCAAGAAATGGTGTTCTTTTTCATTAAACAAGGGAATATCATTCCTCTAACATCCCTTTCATAGTAGCGACATTGCATGTATCAAAGATTTTAAGCTTCAAAGAAGATGATCATTTTGTTGTCAAGTTATAACCTCGACAAGGATATTGGCTGCTTAATTTACAATGGGAACATAATGTGTCCAAATGAGTCCTAAGTTAATTTTTATTTTATTTTATAATGAAATAACAATTAATCTCAAAATATTTGATATACTTTTGAAACCTATGATTAGCTACAATTCCATTTTACCTTTATGGTTACAATACATGTAGGGAAAGTAAGTTTTACTTGAAGTTTTTTCATAAGACTCTGAAGTAACATAGTTTCACTAGTGGTAATATCTATAGCTTGGTACTAAGCTTTGTGAGTATAAAGAAACTACAATATGTTTTTAGCAATACCTTTGTATATATCAATCAAACAAAATCTTCAAACTACTTATATATTGAAGTTCAAACATCCAATTTGAGAAGAATTCAAAAACCTTTGAAAATTGAAATTGACTTCCCTTTGCTTACATTGTCAAAAGATTTTTCAATCTATTTAAACATAAATTGCATTTAATATGATCCTTAGAGTATTTATGATTGGAAGAACAAAGAATATGCATATATAGTCTAATCATGAATTAAATGAGGCAAAATACTCATACAAATTTGTTTTTATGTAGGGAAAATCTTGTGAAGGTGCAACCAATGATAGTAGTAGCAACAGTTTGGGAATGAGTTCTAGGACTATATATACTTGAAAATCCCCTTTAAAAAGTGTTTGGAGGTGTTTTTTTGTTCTTCTTGATAGTTAGAAGGTAGAAGGAGAACTTCTTTACATTGAAAGACGATTGTCATCACTAAAGAAGGAACTTGTGAAGAGAAAATGGCACAAATGTTCACATTGTCCAAATGGTGAGCGTTTCAGCCATTTCATAATGGCACATACAAAAATGAAACCATTTTACCCAAATGGTGTTAAACTCCAAACAACGTTGTTTTAGACCACTAATTTGAAACAAAAGCGTTAGGCTTATAACCTAAAGGCCCAATCACCCAAACCCAATGTAAAAACAAAGCCCAACAAATGTAACCCAAAAAGGTCCAAAAACACATGAGAAACTAAAAAAGTGACACTAATAAATGAATAAAACACATAAACCACACATCATCAAACCTTCACCCCACTCTATGTCCTCTAAGGAACCCCTTTGCCACCTCGTGCTCATAACATTCCTACCCCTATCAGAATTGCCTTATCCTCAAGGTAAAAGTTTAGAAATTGAATAAAAAATGAGGACTCATTTTCCTCTGTCACTTTAGATGGCTACTTGCCCTTCCAGCATATTAGCAACATGGTATGGCCCTTAATATGGCTTTTCTTTAACAAAGCTTATAGTTGACACATTGGTTAAAAGTATTGAGTTACTTAAGGAAGAGCTAGTTATTTCAGGGAAAAGTGGCCAGCAACCTACTTTAGCTTGGACACATGAAACAAAGGATGTACTTAAGACCTTTTTGGAAGCTCCAATTTATATGCCACCGATCCCACCTTTTCAATCACCTTAAAGAAGCCATAAAACTTAGGAGGTAACTTTTGTTTTCGTCCTTTAACCATAAAAGTTTGTTAGTATTTAGGAAAGTTGAAGTATACCTATTCTCCCACCTCAAGTTGCACCTTTGACTACTTATAGTAAACAATCTTCTTCATTCTTTATTGTGCCTTTTGTAATTTTTATCATAGCTTAGCTAGTTTTTGGTCTCTTTTTCCCAAAATATGTTCAACTAAGGCTACCATAATAGTTCCAAGAACATATGCCAATAAATTTAGGGGATAAAGCACATGGACTATCTCATAAAGTGTATGTAGAGTAGAACTTTTCTAGCTAGTATTATAGTAATATTGAGCCTAGGATAACCATTTATTCCACTCTTTTGGATTATCCCTAGTAAAATAGTGTAAGTACATCTCAACAGTGTGGTTTACAACCTTCATCTGACCATTTGATTGAGGGTAACATGTTGAAGTAATATTAAAGTTGGTACCGTGCAAACAAAATAACTCATTCCAAAAGAGATTAGCGAACAAAGGATCTCTATTGCATGCAATTGACTTGGGCATTTATATAACTTAAACATTGATAACTCTATTTTTTATAGAGTTATTTTACCTATTTTTAGGCAATAAATAATGCAATGCTTATGAGAAAATATTTGAATTCATATTTATTTACTTAAATTTGCCTTGTTTTTGTAGAATAAGAAGACATGGAGAAAAAGAACAAGCATGGAGAACCTAATGTTTATTATATGGCAAAATATAGTCAAAATATCAAGATCAAGAAAATCAAGATGGGCTTGGGCTTTGGATAATTGTTATTAGATTTTCCATTGTTGTTGAGTTTTCTAAATAATTAGAAAACATAGTCATATTAGGAGTTCAAAGCCCAATTAATATAAAAGTTCAAAATCCAATTGTCTTGGGTATCCAAAACCCACTTTTACTAGGATAAGAGATAGGTCTAAACCTAAATCCTATTTAAGAGAAGAGAAAAGGCAAAAAGAGAGGAGGAAATTGAGCACAACTTAAGAAAGAGGCTAGAAATTCAAGGTTTTCTTGAAAGGAAGACAAAAAAGGTGACAAACTTCTTGTTCTTGGATTCAAGATGTAATATTTATTTCCTATTATTGTTTTTCCTCATTATTTCTTTATGCTTTAGTTTACTTTAGTTAGAGCTACGATGTAACCTAATTATGTTGGTATGAATCTTATGATTGTTATGTTTTGCAAGATATTTTGTTTATGTGAAGTTGCATATTATTGTGTTTAATTCTTTTAAGTGATTAACTACTACTTAAATGATATGATTTGCATGTTTGAGACTGACAAGAGATGATGTGCAGTTGTTTCTTGTAATGTGTAACCATAAATTAAATATGGATAGACATATACCATATTGTTGTGTGGTTTTTGGTATAAATTGAGAATGTTCATAGATCTTAATATATTTGATTTGTTTTAATTCACATATAGAGATATAGTGGATTAATGAACTAAGTAGATTTGCTATACCTAAACATGGGATAGTAAATAAATTAGGAAGTTCCACCATCACATAGATACTATCCATCTTGTAATCATAAATAATTAATATTAATACCTAGTAGTTGTGGTGAAATCATATGCTCTAACATATTTCATGTATTTAGTTTTCTTAAATTTAGTTATTTTTTCTATCATCTATCATTTGGATTTGTTAGATAAATTCTATAAGTTATTCACCATTAGTAATTAGTTGGTCTAATAATTATCAATCTCTGTGAGATGATATCTTTCTTATCATTATATTACTTTTTTGATATGTTTACTTGCATTTAAATTTCACCAAACCACTATATCAAACAAAGCATAAACAACCATCTAAGTAGTGTAGGGATGTGATAGTGTAATAAAGTGCCCAAATTTGGACAGGCAATCCACTACAACCAAGATTATAGACTTACCCCTTGATATTAGTAATCCATCTATAAAAACCACAGTGATATTGTCTCATACTTACTATGAGATACGATATGGTTGTAATTTCCTTGATGGCAATGCATTTTATTGCTCTTAGATTTCTAACGTGTGGCACATTCACTTAACAATTTATTAATTGTCTCCTTTATATCCTTTTAGAAGACCAACCTTATGCATTTTAAAGTCCTTTGAGCCCTCTCATGAGTACATGAGTGAATCTTTTTGACAATCATCGGAATTAAGGAAGAGTTATTTTTTAAGTAAACCCATCCTTTGTAAAAGATAATTCCACCTTTGTGTTCCCAAAGACCAATAACCTTTTCTTATTGGATCCGATCAACCAATTTCTATAACTCTAGATTGGCCTTTACATCTTTTATAATAGTATCCACTCATAGAGGGACTGATTGGGAAATGACTTGAACAATCCATTATTTTCATTCATCATCTTCCCTAGACAATGCATCCACAACCATATATTCCCTACTAGATTTGTTTTTAGCTTGGAAATCATGCCTTCTTAGTTTAAGCATTCACATTTGCTGCATTGAGGTTATAATTGTTTGCTCTTATAAATACTTTAAGCTTCATTGTTTTGTCTTAATAGCAAACTAGTGACATAATAGGTATTGCCTCCACTTTTGCACCACCATCGCTATGGCCAACATTTTCTGCTCATATGTAGATAAGTTTAAATGATGACCATGCAATGCCTTACTAAAGAAGGCTATGGGCCTTGTACCTTAAGTTAAGACTACTCTTACCCCATGCCTAGAGGCACTGCACTCCACTATGAATGGTTGGAAAAATTGAGGTAATACTAAAACAAGAGTTGTAGTCTTGATTATCTTTAACCTATCCAAGACTTCTTAAGCCTTCTTGAACCATTTAAAGGCATATTTCCTTAATAACTTTGTGAGAGGCTTTGTTAATTTCTCATACTAATTAATGGATTGGCGATAATATCTAATCATTCCTAAGAATCCTTTCAAAGCCTTAACAGTTGAGGGTGCGGGCCATGCTAATATTGCCTTTGTTTTATCTTGGTTTTGTGCCACCCCCCTTTTTAACTTACCACATAGCCTAGATACTTCACCTTGCAACATCCAAATTTGCACTTGGTTCATTTCACAAAAAGTTGGTGCCAGTGTAAATGCCTAACACTTGTTGCACATGTTGCAAATGATCTTCCTAAGTTTTATTGTATGATAGAATGTCATCAAAGAACACAAGCACCCAAATAAGTCTTGAAACACTACATTTATTAATGATTGGAACATTGCTAGCCTGTTTGTTAACCTAAATGACATAATTAGAAATTCAAAGTGACTGTGAAGTGTTTCGAATGTTGTCTTCTCAATATCATTCTCTTTCATCCGTACATGATAGTAGCCTAAGTATAAATTTATCTTTAAAAAGAACTAGACATCATGCAACTCATCTAACAACTCATCAATGGTGAGAATAGAAAACTTATCTTTCACTATTTGCTTGTTCAACTTTATGTAATCTACACATAATTGTCATGCTTTATCCAACTTTCAACCAAAAGTACCAATAGTGAAAAAGGACTCAAGCTTGGCCGAATCATCTTGTCTTTGAGCAACTTTGCCACAATCTCTCTATCTCACCTTTCTAAATATAAGGATACCTACATTATTAGGTTCTCAATGTCCTTTAAGGACTATAAATTGATCGTTGCTTCACTATGGAGGTAGCCCCTTTGGCTCTTTGAACATATCTTCAAATTGGTCCAATAACCTATCCATACTAGGTCTCATCATCTTAAAACTACTTCATATATGCTTTATATTACTTAGTTGAAGTACCACAATTATCCCCTCTTTACTCAACTCCTTATTAACATCCTTACCAACATTTAATGGATCTCAATAGCTTCACTTTTCCCTAGAGTTCCACTTCCTTTCTATCATATTCAAATTTCAATCTCATGGTACAAAGTTTCACATAATGTTGCCTAATTTTTCCAACCATTGTATGCCCCAACATAACATCTGAGGCCTCCATTAGTAACACAAAGAGCTCTAAAGGCATAACTACTCCTTGAATTCAAACCTCAATTCTAGTTTATTTTCCTTGACCCTTAACCTTATCACCATTAGCCACCCATATCTTGAATCCTTCTTATGTCTATAACCACCCAAATTTTCTTGTAATACTCTACTAAGCGTCCATTAACTCTCATTGTTTTGATAGTTCGACCCCTATACATAGCATTAAGAGATATCTAGAATTCTCCTTGATATAATTTATGAAGCATCATTATCTTTTAATTCATTTGGCTACACAACCTCCAATTGAAAAAACTTCTTCTTACAACGAGGTCTAAAGTATTCCTTAGCTTTTTTTTTTTTAATCTTCATACTTGTAGGATTCTAGCCTTCGTAAGCAATCAAGAAGGGGGGGTTGAATTAATAGATTGTTGAAATATTTTTCAACAATTATAATGCAATAAAAATAAGCAAGCAAGTAAACAAAGACAAAGAGATTTTTAAGAGGTTTGGCTCACAACAAACAACTACTTATGTCCCCTACTAAAAGGCCTTTTTCTCTATTCTTTAGCAATCTTTATAAGATTTCACTATTCTTAGATCCAATCTCTTCAAGATATTAATGCCAATTCTATCAAAAATCCAATGGTAAATCAATCAATACAAGATAACATACTTGCTATGAATATGAAAGTTAAGCAAGTAATAATAACACTCAATAATCAAATACTAATATCAATCAAATAGTGGGTGCTCAATAGTATGGCATCTTTGATGAAGACATTGTCGTAGCAAACTTGAATGCCTTAAAAGTGTTAATGTATTCTCGAGCCTTCTTCTCTATTTATGGATCCTTTCCAAAGTAGGTTTTTATTTTTTTATTTTTATTTTATTTTATAGCCATTGGACCTCCATCAATGCGCAATTTCCTTTTGCAAATTTCTTTACAACATTTTTCCTTTCTTGTTTAACCTTGGATTTTTACCTTAAGCTTTTCTTCTTAGTGATTAGAATGCATCTAGCCTCATTCTTGTCTCTATTAGCCCTTCTATTATGGCTGAAGTTGAAAATCTTCTTCTTTGAAAACATCCCTTATTGACAGCTACTTTCTCTAGAACAATTTTCAAATATTTTTCTTTCCTTTCTCATAAAGCATTAATGGAAGAGAGAAAAGAACATACCAAATGAATATTTTGGTCTTCAACAATGGCTTGTCATAGTTCCCATTTTTGTTCTCTGTAAGCTAACTGTGAATACCTTAGTATTTACTCCATATAAGCTTCAAATTTCTCCATTTCCTTTTTCCTCTACTTAATGCTTCCATTTTGAACTTAGCTTTCGAATTTCAAATCATATACTCCCTTTGTAGAATGATTTCAATCATCCTTCATAACTTCCTCAACAATCTCGCTCAAAATATTTCCTCTCGTGAATACGATTTTCTCTCACAAACCCTAACCAGATTTTCCTCAAAATAGCTTCATCATATTGCATGGTGGAAGAAAATGATTGATCAAAATGGTGAGTCCACATCTGGTAAGTGAAACAGTGCATTTGGACTTGATTCTGAAAAGAGTTGTTGTCATGGGTTGTGGGTCTAGGTTGCAAAGTGTGGGTTGCAGGTCGCAGGTCGCAGGTCACAGGTCACGGGTTCAGTAGTCAAATTAATCTCCATCTTTAGGCATTCACAATTTTCTTCACAAATTGCCGATGGTGACCCTTTCCTTTGTTCGACAAGATGCTCCACAACATTTCATAGCTCAGATTTCATTTGGGTTGTGCAAGACCTTCTGGATTTGAGTAAAATCTTCTGAGTAGTGAATATAGATTTCCAATCTACTTCGTGGGTCTGCATTCTCTCCTTAGATCTATGCTTTTCGATGCTGCTATAGCCAAATTTTGGTGATGCTTGGTGCTCAGGCGTGGGTTGCATTGTGTGGGAGTAAACGGGTTGCATTAGGTCGCATGATGTGCACACATTGCTCAGACTAGGTTGCATTAACTGTGTTTACGTGAACTATGGGCACAAGCGACTTGAGTGCAGGCTGACTTGCATAGATTGGGCTTCGCACTATGAGACGATGATGGCTCTGTGAGTGCGCGGGCTAGACTTGCATACGGGTTGGACTTGCACGCTTGCTAGCCTAGGCTAGTTCACTGTGAGACCATGATGACTTTTTGAGTGCGCGAGCAGGACTTGTACGCGGGTTGGACTTGTGCGCATGCTGGCTTAGGCTAGATAAAACTTAGGCTGCACAATATACCTTAATACGCATAATATCTTTTTATATTAAAAATGTAAAAGCAAGTGCAACCTTCTTCAACCCATTTTTAAGATATTATATTTTGTCATATCAAAACACTATTATTTAACAATATTATTCAATAGTCATCCTTTTTAACAGGATAATGCATTTGATCTACGAATACTATTCAAGAGTGGATATTCATCTCAACTCTTCTTATTAGCAAGAATTAGCCTACCCCTATTTGGTTTGTACCTCTTCTCAAAAGTCTTAGCCAATCCTACTACCCTGGTAAGAGTCTAAGGTCAATTAACTCTCACATTTGCCATAATCACAAGTTTTAGCTCACTGACAAACCTTACCACTTGTGTCTAGGTATCCAAGCACATTCCAAGTGATTACCTTTACCTTTTCCTAATCAAAATAAGGTACAACTTAAAATATTTGGTTACTTGATAAACCTAATCAAATGGGTCATCCATGCAATGAAATGGGAAAAAAGAAAAGAAAAAGAATTAGGCATAACTGCCTTGTTTCCTCCATCGTAGTAACAAAGATCTCCTCTAACTTGGTCATAAGTCCACCCATCGAAGGTCTAACCTTCATCAAACCTTCAGTTGTCTTGGTAGTCTTCTCTCCTTGGGGTCCCACTCTCATCAGTTTTTCCTAGGATCTTATCTCACCAATTTTGCTGTCCTGAAGAGGATCTTGTCTAAACCCATGGTGATTTTTGGACTCCACATTGTTTTTGTCACTAGGTGACCCAAAACTAGTTGACCAACCCCTGTCATTCTTTTGAGGGATGTTTGCGTCCATACCCAAAGTTTGTTCAGTCACCATGCTCAACTGTTTAAGCTTAGCGATATGCTAGTTTAGAGTATTGAACATTCGTAGCATAATTTCGTTCGTCTTTGAGATCATACGATCCATTTCAGTCTCCATCTTAGCCTTTTGGGCCAAGCATAACTTTGGCAGAGCCAATTTTGATAATAGTGGTTTGGGAATGAGTTCTAGGACTATATACACGGAAATCCTCCATAAGGAGTGATTGGAGGTCTCCTATTTTCCCGATGGTTAAAAGCCAGGAGGATAACTTCTTCTTGTCAAAAACAATTGTTGCTATCGGAGAAGGAAGTTATGAAGAGACAACGACGTAACTTTTCACATTATTCGAATGATGAGGGTTTTGGCCCCCTCACAGTGGCATATACAAGAATGACACCATTTTACCCAAATGGTGCTAGACTCCAAACATTTCTATTTTAGGCCACCAACTTAAAGCATAAGTGTTGGGCTCGTAACCTAGAGGCCTAATTGCCCAAACCCATGTAAAACAAAGAACAACAAATGTAAGTCCAAAACACATAAGAAACTAACAAAATAACACCAACAAATGAATAAAATGCATCAACTGCACATCATCAAACCTTTTGCCTTCTCCACTTCCTCCAAGGAACCCCTTCCCCACCCTATGCTTATAATAGAAAGAATGGCATAAAATGAGATATATTTCTTATCTCAGGTAGAATAACCTGACAACACCTATATTTGACAAAAACAACATTCATATCCGTATTTTGGTTGTGTTTATTGCTCCCTCCCTCAATAGGCGACACACTAGATGCATTTTTCCATATCCTTGAAACGACATTTGTAGAACCCATGTTTCTTGCATTTTGTACTTAAATACAAATAATGATGTTCTAAAATGGTAAATTCCATCTTCAAAATGGTATTTCTAGAACACATATTCTTGCATTTTGTAGTTAAAATGGAGCAAATGATGATATTTTTATGTTAAGGCATATACCTTATCAAGCAAAAAGACTTATTATAATGCATTTAGAATAAATACATTTGGTACTTAAGTATTGACTCAAACTGAGTAAGCTTTTAATTAGAATCATGGTACATGTTTGTGGGAAGAGAAAGAGAGAGAGTTTTAAAGAATATAAAAATAACTATGTAGAGAACGTATAAGTAGAATCATCCTTAAAATTATTTTATATAGGTTTTCACACCTCCTAACCTATTGAATACGTATTCAGTTACATGGAATTGGGATAAGATACATCAAACTAGGATAACCAAGTATCTAAACTGAAGATATATCATCTAAAACAAAAAAAAACTTTACTTGTGTATGAACGTTTGACGAAATGTAATGAAACTAGTGATTATGACGAAATTGTGGGTTGTGTGATTAATAGCTAGGGTTGTGACGTATTGCGTGCTGTGCGTTGATTTCTACATATTATTTACATTATAGCAAGTTGTCCCGATTAGATCCCAAGTAAATAAAAAGGACACGTAACAAAAGTGTATTAAGAAGTCAATTCTCCAAAAAGATAAAAATAAAAATTAAAAATAAAAATAAAGAAGTATTAAGAGGACTCATCACCCAAAAGCACAAGCAAACTTATCATCTCGAATCGTATATTAATTTTTATTTATTTTACCAGATTATTCAAAAGAGATATTATGAGGCTCTCTGTAATTCTTGCCATCAATGTTGTACAATCATCCCCTGCATCAGCAAATAAATTATATTGGGTCCGACCTGGGCCAAAGCTGCAACTACCGAAAAACTGAGTAAGCATCAATATCATTTCAGGGATTGCTTGCTCTGCCAGCATACACATACACAGTCTTGAAACACCTTTTCAGTCGGTACCAGATGCCTATAATGATAGGGAGAAGTCATTGCTAGATTCCTGGCCTCTTTTGCGAGTTTGCTTCCAGTTTGATGTTCGATTAAATGAATAAAAACCATCCTCAGAAGAAAAGTCTGGATATCTTAGCTTGGTCACGAAGGTTGCAGATTGCCACGTCTCCTCTGAGTGCTCGATGACAAATATTGCTTCCTTTGCTGTGCATCTTAGCGCACAACCGGTTGGCTTTATCCTGGGCGACATTTCAGTGATTATGGCTTGAGTGAGAGCTACGTTTGGTATTTTGTCATCACAATTAGAACCCCAGCAAAGGCTAACAACGATATAACACCCCTATCATTTGTCACGACCAGAACTTAGAAATTCTACCTAATGATAACAATCCGTTCACTTCTAACACACCTCACGTGCATTGGCCAGGACTTACTTCCATGATTTAATTATGATGAAACCTAAACTCAAGTTCACCATTTGACGCCGTTAAACCTCCGTGATCTCCCCATCTATAAGGGGTGGTAGGGAAGCAGCTTTTCATGCTGTGGTTCATTGACTCTCCACAACACTTGCTGTTTCTGAACTGCGGTTGCTTTTACTGTTCACACTCTCAGGCTGAAAATGAGGGAGATCCTGCATATCCAAGGGGGGCAATGCGGGAACCAGATCGGGGCCAAGTTCTGGGAGGTGGTGTGCGCGGAGCACGGGATCGACTCGACGGGGCGTTACCAGGGGGACAACGAGCTGCAGCTGGAGCGCGTCAACGTGTACTACAACGAGGCCAGCTGCGGCCGCTTCGTCCCCCGCGCCGTCCTCATGGATCTTGAGCCCGGCACCATGGACAGCGTCCGATCTGGCCCCTACGGCCACATCTTCCGCCCAGACAACTTCGTCTTCGGCCAGTCCGGCGCTGGCAACAACTGGGCCAAGGGCCACTACACCGAAGGCGCTGAGCTCATCGACTCCGTCCTCGATGTCGTCCGCAAGGAGGCCGAGAACTGCGATTGCTTGCAGGGCTTCCAGGTCTGCCACTCCCTGGGCGGTGGCACGGGTTCCGGCATGGGGACACTTCTCATTTCCAAGATCAGAGAGGAGTATCCAGACAGAATGATGCTCACCTTCTCTGTTTTCCCTTCTCCTAAGGTCTCCGACACGGTCGTTGAGCCCTACAATGCCACGCTTTCGTTCATCAGCTTGTCGAGAACGCCGATGAGTGTATGGTCTTGGACAATGAAGCTCTCTATGACATTTGCTTCCGAACGCTCAAGCTCACTACTCCAAGCTGTGAGTTCCTTTGTTCCTTTTCCTTTGCTTCATGCTTTCTCTTCCGTTTTTTGTTCCTCATTCATCTAGTAAGGGGTCAATTCTCTCGGGTGCCTCTCAGCTGTCAGTAGAATAAACACATTGGGTCTCCACATTTGCAATTATTTTAGGCGGATTTTGTTTGCTAATGGGAGGTGTTTGGACTAGATCCAGGTGCATGTTCCTCTTTCTTTCGTGAGTATTCACTATAACAAGACTATAACTCGATTGACATGACTGGCTCTGGTCTTCTAGGTGGTTTTGAGGTTTCTGGTCTCTTCTTTTTAAAACAAAATTCAGGAAAATAAAAGCCAAATTAATTTTTTATACGAAATCAAATAATTGGAACATAATCGGGGAGATTTAAACCCCTTATTTCTTTGTCCATGGGAGATTTCTTATGTTCCGGGTCTGGTGGCAATGACAGGAACCATCTTTATTTTTGACGAAATGAAATTGATTGCTTGAGATCTAATGATTTTTGTTTATGCCAGTTGGGGATCTGAATCATTTGATATCTGCCACCATGAGCGGGGTTACTTGCTGTCTCCGCTTCCCTGGCCAACTCAACTCAGATCTCCGCAAGCTTGCGGTTAATCTCATCCCATTCCCTCGGCTGCACTTCTTCATGGTTGGGTTTGCTCCACTGACATCCCGTGGATCCCAGCAGTATCGTGCCCTTACTGTTCCCGAGCTCACCCAACAGATGTGGGATGCGAAGAACATGATGTGTGCCGCTGATCCCCGGCATGGGCGATATCTAACAGCCTCTGCCATGTTCCGTGGCAAGATGAGCACCAAGGAAGTTGACGAGCAGATGATTAATGTGCAGAACAAGAACTCATCCTATTTTGTTGAGTGGATCCCCAACAATGTCAAGTCCACTGTTTGTGATATTCCTCCCACTGGTTTGAAAATGGCATCAACATTCATTGGCAATTCCACGTCCATTCAGGAAATGTTCAGGAGAGTCAGCGACCAGTTCACGGCAATGTTCCGCAGAAAGGCTTTCCTTCATTGGTACACAGGAGAAGGGATGGACGAAATGGAGTTTACGGAAGCTGAAAGCAACATGAATGATCTTGTTTCGGAGTACCAGCAATACCAAGATGCCACAGCAGAGGAGGACGGGTATGATTATGAAGATGAGGAGGAACTTCAGGAGGAGGAGGCCTAAGTTGTATTTGATTTATGGTTTTTCTCTCTTTCCGCTTGTTGATTTCGTGTTTTGGTGTTAATGTATCTTTTCTGTACCCGAGGAACGGTTCTTCCCTTAACTTGAGAGAGCTGGGACCTGCTTATTAGGGGTTTGGGTCGTTTGGAATGTGATTAGTTTTAGGCCTTTTCCTTCGTTTGCTTTTCGTATTCGTACTTCAGGAAACTTTCTTTTCCTGATGTTCTTCTTTGGGATGGTAATGATTAAGCCATTGTGGACTCAGTCGTGTAAACTTGGAAGTTGTGTTTCGGAAGCGCTATTATGAGGCGTAAAATGGACGGTAACTGCATGCCTTTGTGTTTAACAGGTTTCAAAACATAAACGGAGTCTGCTCTCATTTTCCGTCTTATGTTTGAGCTTTGCAAATGGGTTGGATCTACTTGTTCACGATAATTACTAGTTATGAAGCGGGTACTTCTAGTCGAACCTTGTTGGTGATGCTGTCTTGAACCAAAGTTATGAACTTTGTTATCACCATGACTTGAGATTGATTGCAGAAGTATAGAATTTACGTAAATAGGGGAATGTTAGAGCGACATCCACGCCATGAATGGCATCTGCCAGCTTGTTTGGAGGATTGTTTCGTTCGTAATGATTATTATAACAGAGGAAGACAGAAACTGCACATTGAAGATGAAATCTACACCCGTGTTTGATACAAGTAGAGAAGACTGTACACTGAAAATGTTGTCCGATGGGTTAAGTTACTGTCTCGTGAAAAAGCTCGATGGCCAGAGGTTGGGTTAGTGTTCAGCGTCGGAGATGTGCTTGTTAGAAAATGTGGCCTCAAATGAGGTTCTTTTACAAGATCTAAGCATTAATCATGGAGAGAAAAGTGAGTTTCTTTCTACAATGTAAAATAGGTTTGAGAACATACCATATTTCTCCATCTAAACTAGTAATTTAGATTAAATCTTTCACTTTATTCTCTCTTGATATTGGTTTGATGAGGCAATCAGAAAACCGTTACAAAAACCATAAGAAGAAGGTGACAAAATGGTGATTGTGTAAAAACTTTCTCATCTACTTGCATGAACATTAATAGTTTTATGTGTGTGTGAGTTGCGTGTCAATTATGGGTGAGTGTGCTTAGTGTTTTACATGAGAGAAAAGGGCATAGTGGGCGACGTGGTAAAAATGCTTTGAAAGGCATTTTCCCATAGTCAAGCACAATAAAAGATAATTACACCATTGTCTCCAAATTTCTTCATGTAGTAAGGTTTAATGTATATAAATGGAAAGCTAGAAGAGAGGACTTAGCTAATCAGTAAAGTGTCCATACAAATAGCCTCACTCATCAAAGTCTATAAGATGGACAAAGGCCTACACTAGCCAACCATATATGCAATAGGGGGATAGGCGTACAACATGTGTACAATTAAAATGGACAAATAGAATCACATTGCGTTGCCATGGTAGGGAATATTAGTTTATGCATCATTAATATAAGCTCACATTACATGGGCTTATATAATGAGTTTGTTGGAAAAAGATATGTTTTGTTGTTAAATGCATATAAATGTTTTTCATATGTTAATGTGCAAAATAAAATTAAAGAAAGTAAAAGGTGTACAAATTATAATATCAATCAATGATATTATAAAGTAGTTGGGTTCATACATTCTTATATATTGCAACCTTATTCAAGTCTCAAAGGAATATTTCTTATGCAATAAATGATGGGGAAGAGAGAAAATATTAGCAACATAGTATTTTTAATTAAAAAGAATTTGATGTTGGAATATTATTGCGAGAATAATAGTAGTCCAACCTAAACTAAGAAACTGATCTTAGTTAGAGAGACTTAACAACTTGACCCAAGTTTGATTCATGAAGCTTAAGTCCTTAAGTAACTAAGTCTAATCCATGAAGCTTAAGTCCGTAAGAGGCAGGCTAGTCTAGGTTTGCAAAGAGCAGGCTTATCTAAGCTTGTGAGATGCGAGTTGACCTGAGCCTGCATTACACGAGCCTATCAAATCTCTTAAGTGAAGGGATACCGCATTTACTGAAAATATGTCGTTTAGCTACTGGTTGAGTGCCTTTATGTGTCTTGTGTAATTAGAAGCCCTACCTTTTATTCTACTTGAGATAGCGACACCGTCCTCTCTCTACAACTGCACATCTACTCCTCTAATGGGAAGATTTGTAGAATAGTTGATTGTTTGTTTGAAAAGCTACTCAGAATGAATAAGGGTTTGATTTAAAACCCCAAATGATGAAATCGCTCTACTTTCTCAATGAGAAAAAGCCTATGATGATGTTAGGTTTGACAGAAACATTAAATTAACTTTTATTGTTTTGAATCTCATATAAAATGGTTCTATTCTATGGTTCAAAGCATCATTTGAGGAGATCATTTTAGAAATCGAACTAAGAAATCAAGATTGAGTTCTACATTACGATTCTATGAAGAACATCGGTGATACTCTTTGTAAATCATATTCTTGTGTTTACATACTCATATATACACTCAGTTATGTGCTGATTGAACTCTGATTATTATTTACACATAAATTCTATTGTAAATTCAAAACCCTAATTTTTTTAAATTTGGGGCTTTCATGATTAGAGCTTGGATTTGTATTCTATATCTTAGATAAGCTCTTTGATTAGCAAATCCCTCACAAACTATATATCATTTGAGGATTTGCTCTTGTAACAAGGTTGAGACAACCTTTGATTATAACCCTAAAATTCTATGATTCCTTTAAGGAAGAATTGGGAGGATTAGGAGAAAATTTTCCTTTAATCAGTGAGTAAAGTGGACTTTAACTGGTTGAGTTGAAGGAAGAAGAAGGTGGATATAGTTGTGAGTGTTGAACTACCGTAGTAAATCTTGTGTCTATGCTTGCTATTCATGATTGTTTTGACTTATTGTCTATATTCTTACTTAGTGTATTATTTGAGCTTGTTGTGGTTGTAAGAAGCTCGTTTGATAGACATAGAGCTAAATAACAAATTCAATCCTCCCACCTTCTTGGTTGGCCATTATACCTAATAGAGTTAACAATCTCCGACTTGGGCTATAGCAATGATCATAAAATCCAATAATACTACCAGTAGACTTTATATATGAAAATAATTTTAAAACATGTTTGTGCTAGTCCAGAAAGTCCAAAAAAATCCTTTAATGCTGATCTCATCACAAAGCTTCAAACCCATGGATAATATCAGTAACTATGCCATTTAGAGACACAACTCTTACCATAGCCATAAGAGCTCTCTACTTTACAGATATAGATCAAATATGGTAGTGTGGTAGATTAGTAACACCATAAAAGGAAATGTTGTGTTACCTTCCTTATCAATCTCATTCTCCTAATGACTAGCATCACTGACAAAACCATCATAAGGGAATATCACTCCAAATGACAAACATCATTGACAAATCATCCTAGGAGGATATCCCCAAGGTGATAAGACGTCATCGACAAACCATCCCAGGAGAATATAAATGTCTTGTATAAAGTACTTGAGTATATCTATATTTGTGTGCAAGATATTATAATATGGTTAATAATAATGTGCCTCGGCTAAATGCTTAAGGTCGTACCTTTCTTAAGACTTTATAACTTATCTTAAACAAGCACATATGTGTCTCATAGAAAATCAAACAATAGACAGGTAATTGAAATTTATATACATCAATCAAAGTTTACACAATAATGAGCAAACAGGTGTTGTAACAATACATAATGATAAGGTGGGCATAAGCTCCCATTAAACAAAAGAGTTCAACAAAGATCAATAGCTCCCACTAAGTAAAAGCCTTAAACAAAGAGCAAAAGCTTCCACTAAACAAAAGCCTTAAATAAAGAACAAAGACCTATATTGTCAACGTGCTTTTGCAATATAAAAAGGCTTAACCATTTAGTAAGTGGGTCAACTAACATGGCATCTGTTACGATGTGCTCCATTGCAATGTCACCATTCTTTAATAGTAAAAATTTTGTTCTTTATATGCTTGGTTCCGTTAATACTTCCATTGTCATTAATGAATGACATAATAAAAGAGTTATCATAATACAATTTAATAGGCCTCTCAATAAAATCAAGGGAAGTTAACAACTTTATAAGGGTTTTCAACCAAATGGCTTGAATAGTCACACCACAACAGGCCACAAACTTTGCATGCATGGTGGAGGATGTAATTAGCATTTACTTAACACTTTCCATGACACTACTCCACTTGCCATCATAAACATATAACTTGATGTGGATTTTAAATCATTCTTATTGTCCAAAAAAATATAAATCTAAATACCCAACAAGCTCTAATTCATCAACTTGTTTATAGGTCAACATATAATTCCTTGTTCCTTGCAAGTACTTTATAACCTTCTTGGTAGCAACCCAATGATCATAACTAGAATTAAATTGAAACCTACCAAGAAGTTCAATGACAAAAGCAATATCAAGTTTGGTGCAAAGCTGTGCATACATAAAACAACCTACTACACTCGCATATGGTACTTTCTTTATAAATTCCTTATCAACTTCACTTTAAGGACATTGTAATTTACTCAACCTTTTCTAAGTACTAGGTACACTCCCAAGCTTGCAATCTTACATGTTAAATCTTGCTAATACTCAATCAATATATGCCTTCTAAGAAAGACTTAATAACTGACATGATTGATCCCTATGGATCTCAATCCCAAGAACAAAGGAAGCTTCACCAAGATCTTTCACATCAAATTAAGAAGACAATAATGCCTTAGTATCTCGAAGTAACCCGATATTTTGCATGCCAATAAGATGTCATCAACATAAAGAATTAATAGAATTGGGGTACTCCTACTAAACTTAGTATATATAGCGATCCATCAAGTTCTCAACAAAATCACATGAAGTGATGAAGCTATCAAATTTCAAATACCAATACCTCAAGGCTTGCTTAAGGCCATAAATAAATTTCTTTAGCTTACAAACAAACTTACTGGTCTTATCTTTCATAAAACCCTCAGGTAATTCCATATAAACTTCCTTATCAAGAACTCCATTAAAAAAGGCAATCTTAACATCTATATGGTGCAATTCCATATCAAAGTGAGCCACTAGTGCCATAATGACTTTAAATGAATACTTAGAGGATACTAGCAAGAAAGTTTTATCAAAATCAACTTCATCTTTTTGTGTGAATCCCTTAGCAATCAATCTAGCCTTAAGTCTATCAACCTTTTCAGTAGAATCTTTCTTGGTCTTGAATACCTACTTGCAACCAACATGCTTGCATCCTTTAGGTTGCTCAACTAAATCCCATACCTCACTATGCCTCATGGATTGTATTTCATCTTTCATGGCATTTAGCCAAAAGTATGACTACGGACTTAAAATGACCTCTGTGTAGGCCATTGGATCCTCTACAATCCTAATATCATAATCATGTTCATCAAGATATACCACATAGTCAGGGTGGATAACTAACCTCATTTCTGTAGTAAATCTCCTGACTAGTGGAGCAATAATGGTTTGATCTTGAGCCTGTGTTTCCTTAACTAGGACAACATTAGTAGCATATTCCTGCATATCCTTATGTACTAGAACTAGTCTAACAAGCTGCATGTTTAATGAAGCAAATGGATAAGCTTCAACACCCACATAGGTAACACCTATACTTTATGTGGTTTATAAACATTTAACTTTCTCTACAACATCAAGCTCTAAGAATTTAGTTGTTTGTGAATCCATGATCCTAAGACCTCCATAAAGGTTATAGAATTGATACCCCTTGGAGTGCTCTGGGTAGGATACAAAGTAACATCTGTTGGTTCTTGGATCTAACTTCCTTAGAGTCGAAGTATACAACTTGACTTCAGTTGGGTATCCCTAAACTTTAATGTGGTTCAAACTAGGCTTATGTCATTAAATAACTTAAATGGAGTTAACTGAACTGCTTTACTAGGGATACAATTAAGGATATACATGGAAGTCTTAAGGTTTTTTCCTATAGAAATTAGGGCAAATTACTACCACTCATCAAGCTTCTAACCATATTCATCAATGTCCTATTTTGCCTCTTAGTGACACCATTCTGTTCTAGGCTCTCAAGCATAGTGAATTAGGCTACTATACTTGAATCTTGTAAGTACTAAGCAAATAGTCCTTTAAGTTGTCTTGTGCCACCATGTCTCTATTTAATGAAATCCTAAATGCAAGTGTACATGTCGAACAAGTAATACAATGATGAGTAAGATATTGTCCCATAAAGATTGGTGATTACTAAGCCAACTAATTACTAAAGTTAACAACTCCTAGAATTTATGTAGCAAATCAAATTAATAGAAAATAAACTAAACAACTGAATTTAAGAAAAACTTGATAAATAAAACATGTTAGAGCGTCCAATTTCACCTAATTACTAGGTACAAATGTAGGTTATTTATGCTTACAAGATTGATTTTACTCATGTGATGGCGAAAGTTCCTAATTTATTCACTATCCTATGTCTAAGTATAACAAACCTATTTAGCTCATTAACTTACTATATCTCTATATGCGAATTGAAATGAACTAAATGCATTAAGATTTATAAATATTCCAGTTTACACCTAAAGCCACACAAATCATATGGCATATGTCTATCCATATCAATCTATGATTGCACATTATAAAAAGCAACTACATGTCATTTCTTGACAGTCTCTAACATGCAAATCAAATTACCTAAATGGTAGCTAATCACTTAAACACATTGAATATAGTAATATGCAATGTCACACATATAAAATTTCTTACAAAACATCATAATCATGACATTCATACCATCGTAATTAAAATACATCGTAACTCTAACAAACTAGACTAAAACATGGTATATGTACAAACTAAAGTAGTGCAAGAAATTGAACAAAGCATTTCGTAAATTAAAAACACCAAAGCTATCACCAAAGTGTCTTCAATTCAGAGAAACATTGCATAAATCTACACATTAGAAGGAGTGAAAGAAGTCTAAAAAAGGGGAAGAAATTGAGTCGTCATACACCACTGTATGTCACCATGCACCATCATTGTTTTTCACAGAAAATGCCAAAAATTGTAAAGAAAGGTGTCTAGAGTGCCGATGTGCAAAGAAACCCCTCCAATATGCCACCAGATTGTGTAGATCTGTTGGAAACAAGCCCAAACGGCGTTCACCAGAAACCACTACAAAATCACACGTAACTGCTGTCGAACCTCCAAAAATTGCACTAGGAAGGCACATCTACTTTCTCCTCGTCGGAAAACACCCAAAATTTGCCTAGAAAGCAAATAGGTCAGATTTTTTGCTAGAAAAGAACGTGACGATCGGCTGTTGCACAATCGTTAGACGTTCTCCAAGACCCACACTATCACACGTGGTTAGACTTCTGGCGAGTTCTCCACCGTCTATGCTCTAGCTGGCTAACCATTGCCACTCTCCTCTCTCTTTTTCTTTATTTGCTCAACCCTTGCTTGATAATATGTCCACCACTCTCTTTGCTTTTTTCCACAATAGGCAATGCTTCTCTTTTGTTCATTTTCGCCTTATGTGAGTTCCACGTGCATAGCCAGTTGCCTTCTTTTATTTTTATTTTTTATTTTTTTCTCTTCTTTTGCTTTACTACTTATTGTCCGCTATTTTGGGTTGTTGCATGAACAAACAAGATTTACATAAATAGAGATAAATGCACTTATAATTGCACATATACTATATTATATATTGTCTTAACTAAACAAAATAATACTATAAAAAATAAATTATCAACACCCCTAAACTTGGCATTTTGCTTGTCCTCGAGCAAAAGCACTAAATAACATATACTAACAACCAATCCTTTCATGATATTCTCCCATGATTGCTCAACTTAACAATTCAAAGAAAAATATAACTTTCATCCAAACACTTTAATTGGTTTATAAGATAAGATAAATTCTCAACTATGTCAACCACATGTGTGTGTGAATCCACATTTTTTTTCAATTACATGCACTCTAAATAGATCCACATTGATATGAAATCTCTCAAAATTGTTAACCAAACTTCATAGGTTTGCTTTTCATTCCTTTCTCCACTAATGTAAGCTAATCATCTAACCAAGAATCAATAAGACTTTTATAAGCTTGTAATGTAAGGCTGGCTAATGGTAAGATGAATGTAATTGAAGTTTAAATAACCCATGGACACATTACTTTCTAAGATCTCATCAAAGCTTTAGCCCTTTCTATCTTTTTACTCCATGAAGATGATCTTTCTACCAACTGTTATTCTCATTCTTTCATGCCTAAGCATACTTTGACACTAATCACAACCACAATGATGTGTGCAACAGTAAAATAAAAAAAATTACTTAAGTATAGTCACCTCAATCCTCTCCTACCAATGATGTTCAATTACAATACTTAAAGGTCTATTACAGAGAACTGTGTGACTTGAATCTAGTAAAAGATGATGAGATTATTTCATCCTAAAGCAAATGTTTTTTTTTTCTTTTTTTCACATTTGCATTTGCATTTACAAAAGCAACATATTATGTTACACACAATCATTCCCATCAATTTGTTCCCATGCTATATCCTTCCCTTCAACTTCTCTTATGATCAAATAAACTTGTTCATATTAGAAGACAATATGTTCATAGGCATGGGACAATAGGATAAATTGTTCAAAAAGGCTAAAGAGATATATATGCATGTGTCATTTAACAAAATTCAGGATAAGAATAAGGTTTAGTGGGGGGTGACTGAGGATAAGTAAATGAGGTTGGCTTGAAAGCCTCAAATGATTCGAAGATGGCCTAAATCATTTTCTTAACTAGATGTAGCCTAGGATTTTGCCTTAAGAGGAAATCAAGCAAATTCTAAGATTTGGGTGAGATCTAAGGAAATCACACATTTCACATGAATGTTCTTTAGAGATACACACAATTTCAAAAAAATGCAAGCTTTTAGTGCTTAATAGGTAAATCAAAATAATTAGAATCACACTTAACTTACACCACAATTGCAAGTTTAAACAAAATCTATATTTCTCTAAGAATCACCAAGAATTCATAAGAAGGGATCTAATCATAGTGATCATGGTCCAACAAAAAAAGAATTTACATAAAATATAGACTTCTAACACAACATTTCCAACATAGTACAACACAACATAAAACACTTCCAACATAACAAAAAAAAAAAAACACTTTCAATACACTTCTAGCATAACCATAACTATCACAACACACAACAACCTCCAACACAACCCAACAATAATAGCACACTTCCAACAATAACTATAGCACCCCCAAACTTGAATGAAACATTGTCTTTAATGCTAAAAAAATAAATCAATAGTAAAGAAAGAACAAAGAAACTCCCTTGAATGCAGGTTATGTTAGTGTGGAGCTATGATGACTTTTGGTGATAGTTTTTCAGAAAAAGACAACAAAATGCTTAGGTTGCCTCCCAAGAAGCGCTTGCTTTATAGTTTTTAGCCAAACTATCCTTAATGTTGCTGCTTAAGGAGGATGGAATTCCAACAATTTAGGAGACAACTTGTGTTGCATGATGATTGAACATTGTGCAATCAAAACCACCACCTCATATAGTTCTAGCTTCCTTTTGTTCTCTAGTATCTCTTTCAAAAATTTTGCATAACCAAGCATTTGAGCTAGAGCATATATAAAAGGAATGTTAATGTGCAATTTTGAAGATACATTGAAGAATTTTGAAAATTGATTATCTCTTTCACATTGTTGGAATCTCTGAGGAGATGGAGTTGGAGGCATATAGGGCGTAGGATTTTCTAAAACAAATTTTCTCTAGGTGCCTCCTCGAGTTATGTGCTGACATCCTTATCCATATCTTTGAAAATGTCCTTGTAAGCATCATTTTCTCCCATTTGATTGCCACATGTTAGGGTTATTGCCTTTACGGTATTTGTAGGGTCTTTCTCCATGTTGCTAGGCAAAGAACCCTCATTTATATTTGAGACCATATTGATCAACCAACCCATCTACACCTTTAAATTTCTAATTGAAGCTTCTTGGTTTTGAAGTCTCACTTCTCGATTCTGTAATATCGCTTCAATCTTCTCTATAAAGTTTTGTGTGGTGATGGCCAGGTTCATAACTATATCCTTCAAATTAGGCTTTGCCTTTGCTATTGCATTCAATATCACTTCAACACTCTTTATAAAGTGCTCTATGGTGGTGATCATCTCATTAATCATGTCCTCTAAGTTAGGTTTTTCCTTTACTATTTGTTTTAATGTTAGTTGTGGTCTCATCTCATTTGGGTTACTCCATGAAAAATTTTGATGGTTGTGTCATCCCGAATTATACGTGTTGCAGTAATAATCATTTTGTGACCTACTCCAAGTCCTAACAAAATCAGCATAATCATTAAATTGAGCATAAGGATTACCTACTTGACATTCAATGCTCACATGTCCTTCACCACAAAAATCACATGCTTTGTTCTTTTTGAGTACTTCCAATTGTGCACATAAGTCGACAAAGACATGTACTTCATGTGCTAAATTAATCTCAAAGTGGTTTGCCTGACTTGCATGCCTTTTCATACTTGATGTGGCATTCCAAAATGTTGGTGCAACTTAGTCTTTTAAAAGCCTATGTGTATCATCATTTCTCTCCATCCTTGTTGCTTAGCAATAGAATATTGTTTTTCTACAAGAAAACAAAAATAAAATAAAATAAAGGCAATAAAAGCTAGATTAAACTTAAAAGCTATTAGGTACCAATATTAATTAGCAATAAAACAACCAATCCCTAGCAACGGTGCCAAAAACTTGTTCGGTGAAATCCTACATGCAAGTGTACATGTTGAACAAGTAATACAATGATGAGTAAGATTGTTGGGTTTTATGACTTAACAAGAAGGGGGGTGGGGGTTGAATTGGTAAAGTCAAGAACTGAGCAATTTTTCTGTTGTCTAGGATGATTAAAATATTTGATACAATCTCACATAGATATAGGAAGAAAACAACAAGCAAATATCATACAAATATGTTACAAAACAACAAGACTATCTCACGGGTAAGGCAACAAATTAACAAGTTATTGGGTAGAAATATATCAACATTCAACAAGTTAAATCCAAACAAGTAATGGGAAGAGAAACACCAGATTTACCACAGTGGTTCGGGATTCAATCCTTGAGCCCTACGTCTACCCTCTTCTCCTTTAATCCAACTGATTGAAGTCTCCTTTACTACAAGCTAGGAGAAATTCTCTCTTACACTTCACAACTCCTCAACAAGGAGTCAATTTATCCATGGTTACAAGGTTTAGGTTGAACCAACCTTAGTACATCAAGCAAATCCTCGAGTGTATATTGTAAGTGAGGAATAATGCTTCACATAGAGCTAATTGAAGATATAAAAACTCAATTCAAGCTTTAATCACGAAACCCCCAATTTTCATAGAGTTAGGGTTTTGGATTTACAAAGAAGTCTATGTGCATATAATAATCAAGGCTCAATCAGCACATAAACAACTTAATCTAACAGTGAATATTCATAAGAATATTAATTTGAAGGAATATCACCAAAGATACAAAGTAGCTTCACAACTTGATGAAGAGAACAGTCGTATTGAGATCTCTTGTAGGATTTGAATGTGTATTCGATTCTTCTAAAAAATGAATGTCTCAAAAGCTTTAAAGAATCTCAAAGAATGCCTTTTTATAGATGATTCAACAACTTCAAGCATTCTAGGGTTTCGGTTCAAACCTGAACTGCCCGTTGAGATCTTCCTGTTGATATTTGATGCGATTTCCATCATGCAATAGTAGAGAAGATGATTAATGCAAGAAATACCTGTTTTGATAGATTGATCACCTTAACAGTCTTCCCGTTAAAGTGTCGGTGATAGAGAGAGTGAGTCGGCAAGAAGAGCTAGGGCTTCTTTGTTATTTGCTCGATTAAGAGCCTTTTTGCTTTTAACACTAAGTGGAACGGCAGCGTTTCACTTCGCCTCAGCAAATGGACTTGGGTAAGTGCAGCTCGGTCCAATCGATTAATGTTGCTTGGGCCAAACAAATGGACTCAAGTAAGTGCAGCTTAGTCCAATCGATTAATATAGCTTGGGCCAAACAAATGGACTCGGGTAAGTGCAGCTCGGTCTAATCGATTAATGTAGCTCAGGCCAACCTTACATGATCACTTTGTAATATGATCTTTGCCCCCTTTTTAATATTTACCTACAAGTATATAAATGCAAGTATCATTTTTCTTTGAATATATTCAAATATATTCCATCATTATTTATTTATATAAACAAAAACATCACCCACATAAAATATTTCTTAAGGTTACTTCATAAAGATGTTTTATAAATAAATGTAGGAACCCGACTACTTTATAACATCATTGATTGTTATTATAATTTGTACACCTTTTACTTCCTATGATTTTCTCTTGAACAAATGAAAAAAATTTTTAAGAAATAATTCACAAATAAATTTTGTCACAACAAAACCCTTATTTTCCAACAAAGATATCATCCTACAAAGATCGGTGATTATTGAGCCAAAATTAGTGATTACTAAGCCAACTAATTACTAATATTGAACTGTTGGGTTTTATGGCTTAACAAGAAGGGGGGTTGAATTGTTAAACCGACAATATTATGGTATTGCTACCAGTAAAAATTCAATCCAATTATGTAAACAAGTCACACAAATAACACTAGTATCAAGTGAGCAAATTTCAACCAAATGATGCTTTACTTCTAGATTAGGCAGTAAGTTATCTAGGATATTTTTCACATATATATATATATCAAATGAGCTGACCGGTTAGCATCAACTAATTAATAGAATAATAAGCAACAAACACCAGGAGATATTCAAATCAATATAGAGCATGAAAACAAACACTAGATTTACCACAGTGGTTCGACATTCAATCCTTGAGTCCTACGTCCACCCTCTTCTCCTTCAATCCAACCGATTGAAGTCTCCTTTGCTCAACCAAATTAGGAGAAAACGTTCTCCCTAATCCAAATAATTCCCTCTTAAGGGATTCTAAGCATAGTTAAAAATTATGATCAAAAAATCATGTACAGATGCAAATCCCCAAATAATATGGTAGTTTAAGGGTATTGCTAATCAGAGGAGCTATTCAAGTATAAATAACAAGGTTCAAAGCTCTTATCACAAAATCCCTAATTTCAGTAAATTAGGGTTTCGAATTTCTCACAATATTTATGTGTAATAAATATTCTCAAATGTAATCAGCACATAAATAATGTTATACATGGTGTAATCAATTAGATAATCAAAGGATAAGCTGAATAACCAAATATCACCAAACCCTTGTGAGTCATCGAGAGATGAGCGATCATCAATCAATCTCTTCATGCATGCATCCCTTTAAATAGAGAACAAATTTAGGGCTTTTTAGATCAAACCTGAGCCGTAGCCTTCTTCCCATTAGGAACAGTGAACCATCTATCAAAACGACCTCATATCACTTCTCAGAGCTTCAATCTGACCATTCTGACATCCAGTCTCCTCCAAAATCCTCTCGTTGAGTATTCAGCGCTAAAGAGAACAAAGGTGTCATCGGATGCTTGTTTATCTTCGAAGGGTAGCGGCTAGGGCACATAATCAAGAGCCTCTCTTATGCGTGCCTGTGATAAGTTGGACGACGCCATAGCATAAGTGATCAAATGCGCCTCTGATAAGTTGGATGACGTTGTAGCATCAAGTGATTAAGTGAGAAGCGAGTAGGGCTTCTACATCAGATGTGGGCCATGTCACATATCAATGGTCCAGTAGCATGTGAAGTCTAACACATAATTACAGTCCGATATCATCAGCAAGGTCTAACAATATAGGTAATTATGGTTCCAATACTATCAGCAAGGTCCAACAATATGAACATAGTCCAATAATGTAAGCAAGGTCCAATAATATGAGCGTTTAGTAAGTTCACATTTTAGTGTAATATATATCTTAGCTTGAATTAAAGTCAAGCTAGAATCAAGGCTCCTTATGTTCCTACAAGTGCATAAAGCTAAGTATCATTTTTCTTAAAAAACATGTTCTAATATTTTTTTGACATCATTCATAAATATATTTATCAAAAAAGCACTTTAAGAAGATGTTTTATGAAGGAATGTAGGAACCCAGTTACTTTATAATATCATTAATTGATATTATAATTTGCATACCTTTTAATTCCTATAATTTTCTTTTGCACCTATGAAAAACATATTTTAAGAATTATATTCACAAATATATTTTTGTCACAACAAAACCCTTATTTTCCAACAAGGAGAATGTTTTCTCCCAGTCAATAAGTAAAGTGGACTTTAATTAGTTAAGTTAAAGGAAGAAGAGGGTGGACATAGGTGTGAGGGTCGAACCACTGTGGTAAATTTATATCTTTATGTGTTTGTTGTTTGATGCCTTTTGCTTTGTTTTAGAACACGAAATCGGAAACTTAAAGTTCCTAACCAATTCAACTCCCCTCTTCTTAGTTAGCCATTATACCTAACATAAGTGCCAATCTAGTATGATTTGGTGTATGGTGGGCACCATTATGTAACACGTGGCATTGTTTGAGAGCATGTCTGACTAAAACGTCGAAGCCGCAAATTGGTCGGCAGTTAGAAGTGCCATAACTATTCTGGCTTCGAGTGAGCTTTTTTCTTTTGTTTAAATAGGGATAGTGCCCTTGTCATTTATATTGATAACACAAGTAAACTAAAATAGTATACCTGCTAGAAAAATACGTAGGGCAAGGCATAATATGTAGTCCTTTATTACATAAATCTAATGAACAAGTGTAAAATTTCACTAAAAAAAACATAATCAACTAGCATAAATGTGTAGTTATTAATGAAAAATAAAATATTACACTAAATGAAAATTTGCATAAAGAAAAATTAATTATTCAATGAGGCCTATAATGCTTTGGGCTTACTTGATCTTTTTATGAAATTTTCCTGCATCGACTTAGTAGAAAGTCGAGAGTTGTAAAAACTTGCAATCTTGTTATCAAGTGTCCAAAATTAGCCAATCCATCAATTAAATTTTTTTTTTTTTGTGAGATATCTGAACATAGGGAGATATATAACTATAACATCTGTATAGCTCAATAACCTCGATATGAGCCCATGGATGCAAAAGAGTGGGAGGACCAATATGATCGAGTTGAACTTAGTGAGCTTGTAGACCAATTTGATGTTTAGCATCAAAGAGGCTATGTAGAGCTATAAAAGGACACCCTTGGGATGACTGGTGGTGCCTGATGTATGGAGGAAGAAGGACACATTAGAGGGATCATTGGAAACCTTGGTTATAGAGTTAGGGTCTAACTCAGACAAAGTTAGCAAGAAAGTGAGCTTAGCATTACCTTTAGCAAATGTGGCTGTGGCCTAAGGGATTTCTCTCTCTAAAGTTGTGTCTTAAGCTTGATCGCTACCTTCTTTGGCAGTTAGTATGAGCTTGGACTCTAAGTCAAACAAGAAGAATTTGAACTCCTCCAATGTGAAGGCTAGGTTAAGTGGTGCAACTAGCTTAAATTACGGCTAAAAACATTATAACAAATTGCAATTTACCAATAAATAAACAAATCATTCCTTTTTGAAAGCTAGAATATGGTAAAAAAAATTGATGGGTAGTACAAGTACATTTTATGTTCTTAGGCTTCTTAGAGTCGATCAATCAAAGTAAGAGGTTAAGTTATACTCTCATTTCCATTTTTATGACCTTCTCTTAACAACCAAATAGAAAAAAAAACAAAACAAAAAGATGAAAGTGATCATCTAAATGAACAAAACCTTGATAATGTTAAGGAAGATGAGCGCCATGACATCGTTGACATTCGCACCAGCACCAATAAGCCAAAAAGTGGTGCTTTTGATAAGTTCCTAAAGCCAATCGTAATCCAAATCCAACTTGCTAGAGAGAAAGATGGCTCGTTGTGATGGAAACTCTATGGAAATACATGTAAAAAATCCAATGAGTGTTCATGTTACCATTTATAATTTTGGAACTTTATGTTATGTTAGCTAGCCTAAAGATATAACTATCTTGGTAGGTTAGAAGGCTACAGATTGGGCTTGGGGCCATAATGTTGTTTGTACTTGGTTGTTTTGGTTGTAATTAGCCCAATTAAGTTGGGCAAACCACCTTTGTAACTTGTCATAGTTCTACAGGAAAGATTGTTCTGGAAACTTTGAGAAAACTTGGTCTGGGTTCCTGTTTGAATCCAATCCCCTTTTTGTGTGCTTTCTTTGTCCACCATCAGCCACTAGATATGTTCCCATCCAGATCCTCTAGGGATCTTGTGCTTGTCAGCATTAACACCAAGTTGCAAGCCACTGTTCGACGTGCCATTTAGCTCTTAAGTGAGCCTAATCTAGATCAACTAGTATCAAAGCACCTTGACTTATAGATGGAAACAAAGGTGTCTAGTGTGGAGTTGGCTATCAATCAGCTCTCATTGAAAGTAGCAAGATCGGGTAACCTGATTTTTATTGATTTTATGAATTGTACTCACCTTTATATTCATAGGTCCTTACCATGGAATTACTACCATCCATCCATTGTGTCTTCCACCTTACCGTCCAAGAAGAAAACCATCGGTTGGCCTCATTAGAATATCTTTGCATTGGGGACATTGTGATCCTCTTAACTTAAGACATTGCCTCACAAAAGGCAATCATTGCTCATTTTGCTACCGGAAATTGGGTCATGCAAGCGGTGTAGCTAGGTCATCCTAGGAGGCAACATTGTTCCCTTTATTCTTGGGATGGACAACCTAGATCTAAAACCTAGATCTAACTCCCCATCTTTCTCCTAGGGTATGCCTCCATCTAACACTTCTCAGGAGGCCACGTCAGCCTCTGTGGTCAAGTCATCTAACGGTTCACAATTGTCTACTCTTTCTAATCAATCACGTAGCCAAAATTCATCCAAATCTTGCTTCAACAACATTGTTTGTGAATATTGCATGTAGCCTAATCATTCTAAGGCCCAATGTTGGTGATTACATGGGAAGCCTATGGATTGAGATGCACAAGACAAGGATGTCTCTACTAATCAATTGACCACCACCTTTGGGGACAAAACTGACCAACCACTAAGTGACTCTCAACTCAAGCAAATCATCCAGGCCATCACTCAATTTGGAATTTTGGACAAACTTAACAGTTTTACGGGTAGGTCTTTCTGTCTCATGAACTCTATTTCCTTGGATGCATGGATTACTAACTCAGGTGCAAGTGACCACACTATTTATGACCTAAATTTTTTTCTTCCAAAATCCATTCCTCTCATTCCTCTACATCCGTTTATCTTCCTAATGGGAACATTACTTTTGTCACCAAAATTGGTGACATCAAACTCAACCCCTACATAACATTACGCAATGTTCTTTTTGTTCTTGAATTTAAATTTAATCTCATTTCTGTCTCCAAAGTCTATGCCACCAATAATTGTTGCATCATTTTTTATTCTAACTTTTTCTTTTTTTCAATGCCATTTGACTGGTAAACTGATGGGCTTAGGTAGGGTGTTTCAAGGTCTTTATTTTTGGATTTCCTTTCCAAAAAATTTTGAATTTCCTACTTGTACTTCCTTGTCTCAAGGCCTCTTTTGTAATGCTAACAAAAGTAATAATATTTCCCTTTTTCATCAATGTTTGGGTCACAATGCTTCTTTTTCATATTCAAAGTGTCCTATTTGTCCCCTTTGTTAAGTAATCACATGCTCCCTTTCCTTCTAGTTCTTCCCGCACCACCTCTTTTTTTCCCCCTTCTTCACATTGACATTTAGGGTCCACATCACACACCTAACCGTGATGGTTCCTAGTTTTTTCTCACTCTTGTCGATGATTTTTCCTAAGGTACTTAGGTCCTAAGTTTTATTCCATCTTACTCGTTTCTTCACTTTCATTCAAACACAATTCCACACCTTTGTTTAGTGCATCTGCATAAATAATGTCCATGCTTTTTTCAACCATGAGTGTTCCTCTTTCTTTTTTTCTCACAACATCCTTCACGAGAGTTCTTGCACCTACACCCCTCAGCAAAACAGGCTTGTAGAGCACAAGCATCTTCATCTCCTTGAAGTCGCTAGAGCTCTTAAACATCATGCATCCATTCCTAAAACTTTTTGGGGTAATTTTTTGGTCATTGTGCCTATTTAATAAATCGCATGTCTTCTTGAGTTCTTGATGGAAAGACTCCCTTTGAACTATTATTTAGGAAGTCTTTTGATATTGGACATATTTGTGTCTTTGGTTGTTTGTGTTTTGCTACTATTGTTGGCCTTTAGGGCAAGCTAGGTCCTCGTGCCACTCCTTTATAAAAGGTTATTATGTTTATAACCCTTTTCACCGGCCAATTTTTTATCAACCATGATGTTGTCTTCCATGAAGATGTTTTTCCTTTTCAGACTCAACCGTCTTTAGATGATTCTATTGAGGCCCCCATTGGCTCCCTTTCTTTTTTACTAAATGATGATGTTCCACCACCATTACCACTGCTACTTATTGGGTCTCTTGGCACTTCCATACTACCACTTCCTCAAGCTTTGGTGTCCTTGCTTTGGTGTCCTTGCTTTGGTGGTTCTTGCTCCACCACTGCCTCTTGTTGATTCAACCAGAACCTTTACTTCGAATCCTCCATGGAGATCCCACCATCATTGCCTGGTCTAGTACTTAATGATTCACTTGCCATAGTCCTTTATGTCCCTCATCTTGTGAGTCATTTTCCTAAGCCTCCGGTTGTGCCTCCTTAAAGCTCTAGACTATATTTGCTCCTCAATACTTATGAGATGAATTGTATTAGGACTTAGATGAGGAAATTTACATGGATCTTCCTCCAGGATTACGTAGACAAGGAGAGTCTCTAATATGTCATCTCTATAAATCCCTTTATAGTCTCAAGTAAGCATCTCGATAATGGTATGCCAAGTTTACCTTGGTTCTCACTTTTGCTAATTTTCAAAAATCTCGACATGACTATGCTCTTTTCACATGATAGAAAGGTACTTATTCCATTTTCTTTCTAATATATGTTGATGACACTCTAATCATGGGCAATAATGTTCTTGCTGTCAAATGCTTCAAGCAATATCTACACTCCACATTTCGCATCAAGGATCTTAGTCCTCTGAAGTATTACTTAGGGCATTCTCATTGCTCACTCAGAAAAGGTGATATGCATTAGTCAGCACAAGTTCATTATGGAGATCATCTTTGATGTTAGTCTATCCAAATGCAAACCAGTTGTCATGCCACTTGAGCAAAATTTGAGTCTTACAACACCTAAATATGATATTGGAGTATTACCAATGGATGAAGATCCACCATTTAAGGACCCTTCCAGTTTTTAGAGACTAGACTAAAAATTCATTTATCTCATAATAACAAGACCTAATATTTGCTATGTAGTTCATGCATAATTCAAAATAATCTTATATGAATTTAGCCTTAAAAGCAGTGAAGTACTTGAAGGGATGTCTAGGTTTGATAATCCTTTTATCTAGAAAATGCAATATGGAGATGACAACATACTACGACACTAACTATGCCACTTGTTCAATGAACAAGAGAGTCGATGACCGGTTTTTGTATCAAATTTTGGGATTCCTTATTGTCATGGAAAATAAAGAAACAATCAACCGTCTTGTTATCATATGTTGAGTCGAAATACCAAGACAACTTGTGAAGTTATTTGGTTGAGGGATTACTTTAGGATTTAAGGGTTCAAGTGAAGGAGCCTACACTTATACTTTGTAATAAGATGTTACGCTTAAACTCGTTGCCAATCCTATAGTTCATGAAAGGATGAAACACATTAAAGTAGATTGTCACTTCACAAGAGAAAAAATTTTGGAAGGCATTATCAAGACCAAAAAGATACAAACAATGAAGCAACCTATTGATATCTTCACCAAAGCCCTTTTTCAGAAACAATATACATATCTCTTAAACAAGCTTGGTGTGTTTGATATTTACAAACTGACCAAACCACCAGCTTAAAGGGGAGTATTGGAGATATGTCTATATATTTGTTATTATATTTTCCTATTATGGCCGTGCACTGTTTCCATATGGCGAAGGTTTATTTTGGAAAATTACTTGTGCATAAAGTAATGTAATATTTTATTAAATGTCTATATAATTTCCATAAGAGGTTAGTCCTTAGATTATAAAAGGACAAGTCTTGCACAAAATTATTCAAGAAAGTAAATTAAAATAAAATCTTTTCCAAAGTTCTGGCTTTCTTCTTTTTCCCTTTGTGACAAAAACTAAGTAAAGTAATGCAATATGATTAGTGGTAGCAGAATTGTTAGTTTAGGCATTTTGTTTCTCTAAGTTTGCTATCTAATTCCATCAATCAATTAATCTTTAAAGCATCACATAGGATAAAGGTTCATTGATCATCAAGTGTAAGGAAATCATGTATAGGATCAAAGTTCTATATTAGAAGGTAAGATCTACAAAATGAGGCTTAAATGAAAGAATCTTTCAACTTATGAGTTAGTTTTTAGATTGGATTTTTAAATTTTTAACATGATATTAAAGCTCGAGTTAAATTTTTTGGTACCCCATACTTAAGCCTAATAATGTTTGATGTATAAGAAAGTATGTGCAGAATGAAAGTCTCTTAACAAAAAACAAGATTCACAAATTAAACTTAAATAAATGACAATTTAATTATGAATTAGTTTTTGAATTCAACCTTTAAATCTTTTGGCAAGAATGAACTTTCAATAATAAACGAAGGAAAATTTATAAACTATTGAAATGAAAAGCATTTAGAACATATGCTAATGGGAAAAAATGAATATAAATATTCCATTTTAGCTTTTTAAAAGGTGAAGTGCGAAAAACAAAGGAAAAGGCAAACTGTAGATTTTATTTTATTTAACAATCATATATCATATTTAATAATATAAAGAGACTGTAGATTTTCTTTTGTAGATTTATCTTAAAACACCATCTTCATATATTTCACTTTTAATAGGTCATGCTCCTCTATTCATAAGATAGGCACCACATAAAATCAGATAAAACCCACCCACCAACTAATAAAATCCTTTACCTACTACATCATGATAGAGCATGTTGAACTTCGAGCTGTTGGCGAGCGGCCTTTGTCCAAAACCTTAACCACCTCTGAAGTCTGCCCAACAGCAAAACAGACGCCATCCACAACAAAGGAATTTTTCGTCATCGAATGTAGGAGATAGAGCAGCCGAGGTGAAAATGATGATTAGGCCCACAGTGAGAAAGGTTTTCATCATGCTCTTGCTCACAAATGCCACTGGCTCCATGTGAAAGATGAGTCGCTAAAGATTATTTGTGGTGGATATGTTCATGTCAAACATCCTCTATTTATTTGAAATAAAACCAGGCACTAATTTATGAGTGTCCTTCCGTAGTTAACAGAATTTTAGGCGACTTTGATGGTTAGTATCAGAAGTTTTTAGAGTGCCTAAACAACATGCCATGGCAAAGCTTTGGGTTTGGAAGGTCCAAGGTGAAAGACAAATCGTGAAAGGTTACCTATAATGGATATATTCATGTCAAACATCCCCTAATAAAACTAGGCACTAATTTATGAGCGTCCTTCCGTTATTTTAGTTACCAGAATTTTAGGCGACTTCGATAGCAGATATCAGAAATTGTTAGGGGTAAACTAATTGCCTAACCATCAAAGTTTAGGCAATGATTATCACATGCATCTCAATGCTTAGTTTTTCAATCTCTTACTCAAATCTGCAATGACTACCACTTTTAAACCATGGATGAGAAGCCATTGTAGCCCGTTTGAAACTCTACCGTTTTGATAGTTGAAAGGCTACCAAAGATCCCTCATAGTCAACTGGTGTTCTCCGGTTAAGTATATGGTAGGTTTTTAAATGAGGGAAAATGTTTTGCTTCTTAAATGAAATGAAGCCGTTTGCTCAAAGTATCGCTGTTATTGAGCTCAAAAATGTGGACTGACACTACATTTTTTCTTGTAAGTGATAATTGTTATTGAGTTTCCTCCTTTCTTAAAGTTAATTCATAAGGAAATTGATCTCAACACTTAATTATTCTCTTCATCTTTACCCAATTTTGGACTCTTCTCAACAATAAGACCGTGTCATGAAGTAGCCTTTTTACCTATAATCAAAACGCTACTATTTTTACTAGGAAAAATTGCTATTCTATTAGCTTTGCAACAACTTCGTTCCTACCTGAAATGTTAGCCCTAATATTAGCGATATTTTCAATATATCCAAGAGACATTCATATATATTTTTTGGGAAACGGTCTCTTTTGATTTTCATTTAAAATTCCTCAAATATTCCTTCCCAAAATCATCCTAAACAAATGATATAATTTTGTGCCATTTTTTTTTACTTTATTTTTTATATGCGATGTCATGTGCAATATTCCATCGTGACTATTTTGTGTAGTAGCCAAGGTTTAAGCATTCCCACAGGCTTACCTGTAATGTTTATTCTATATGCATTCCATGAATGACGAATCTTGACTTTGCAAGTTTCCATACGTAGAATATTATGGATATTTATTCAAATATTCTTTTCTCTTTTGGCATATACGTACTTGGCTAGTGTATTATATTTATGTGACAACCTTTTTCGCATCAAAACTATTTCAATTTTTTTTCCCTATTGCTTACTTTATAGCATGAAAACATTACTTACAATAACAAGAGCCGGAGTTCGATCAAAGAGGGATTGCCTCAGCAAGGAAGAAGACAGAGTTACTGTGAATAAAACAAGCCAAAATAACAAGGGGACTCCTCTTCTCTATTCTTACAGTTGAATGAAGGAAGATGTAGCTCTCTCTCTTCCAATGTTATAGCTTCACTCTGTACTTTTAATCTCAAATTGTTGATTAGTGTATGAATGAGTGACTCCTGGGTAGAAGGCAGGAATGGGTAAAGTTAAAGTAAGGAGTCCGGATTAGCTCTAGGTCTTTATGAATACATGCCTCAGTTTTTCAAGAGATTAATTACATCGGCAAATACACCAAGCATGTATAGGAGATGATCATGTTGTTTTTCGCACTACAGCTTTGTCCAAGTGCTTGTGAGATGAAGGCTGAACTCAAGGAAGGAAAGATGTAACCGTTATCTCAAATCGGTAACTTGGTTTCTGTATTTTACCTTCTCAAAGGTTCGAGTGTCTGAATATTTGGTGACCCATGCAAGGTTGTATCTAGTAAGAATAAACTTGTTTCTTGAAAATTTCATTTAATTTGAGTTCTAAAATCTTTTTTAGTTTCCACATTTCATGTTTGTAAACTACTATTGTTCTCCTCCTTACGTGATTTTGCACTTGGAGTGTTGATCCAAGGAAATATCTTTTAATATTCTAATAGGAACTTTAAGATTTCTTTGATATTTTGTTTGCGCGAGATTCTTACTCACTACTTGTGGAAATACAAGTTTTTTATGTGTAAATTAAGGTAAGTAATCAATCTCATATGAAAAAATCATTTAGATAAAATATATGAGTTCCATTTTTCTTTTTAAGCCCGATTCATCTTAGATAATGTCATAAGGATTGAAGTCTAGTTAATGGGGACACGTTGGAGGTGTTTGAGAGAAGGTATGAAGAGATGGGTTCTCCACCAACTCAACGTAGTGCTGTGTACAACATGTCAGTTTTGAACAGGCATGGTTCCAATCCTATCCAACCCTTCAAGTTTGGGTTTCTTGGATCCATTGGATCATATTGTGGTCCACATAATTGCTAAGACACTCAACATTTGGATTGAGTCGTTAGCGTGAGCTAACATAGTTGCTCCTGCATCACTTTTGTTTTATTGTCATTAGTCTTGTGTGAAAGAGGGTCAAGCTTCTCTTTTGTATTTAAGCAACATGTATTGCTTTGTTGTTGCTTGAACCACTCGAACCTAGTATTTTACCTTCTATGGTTGTAAGTCTGAATATATGCAACAGCCAAGAGCTACTACTTCAGACAAATCGTTGCTCCTTTGATCATTTCTTCCTTAAACACACGTTTCACGGCTCCTCACTTGTTAAAAACCTATCAGATAAATCATCTGATGGCCAGATACTGCCTTAGGGCCTTTCTAAGCATTCTTTGGCCATCTCAAGCTCGTACTAGAGCGCCGAGAGTAGGCTGAAGACGATGATGGCTGTGCGGTCATCCTGTCTGAGCCCGACAAGAGCTTGATGAAACGAGAGCAGCTTCGCGCGATCCAAACGGCTATACATCTCCTCAATGTGCGTTCAAAGCTTCTTGGTGTTCTCTGTCGTTGGTAAGATGGCAGCCACTTCCAACGTAAGGGTATTACCAATCCATGTTCAGACCAGTTGGCTACATTTATGCAATTGGCAAGACAGATGCTCGTTTGACAGGATGGGGATGGTTCCATCAAGGAACTCATCCTTATCTTTCGTCACCAAAACGTGACGAAACTCGCGAGCCCAAACCGCATAATTGCCTAGCCTCCAAAATGTTTAGGCAGTTAGGTGAAGCTCGGGTCCCGTCAAGGGCTAACGTGTAGAGAGAGTCACCGGCTTTCAAGTGGCCACTGCACGTTGGGTTGGCATAGGTCTACTAGGAACTCGGGAAGGATTCATCCTTGGACCTGAAAGGCTTGACTTGTTGGTGAAGCCCAAGGGAAGCTAGGTAGACCATTAGAAATTGGATTGGCCCAAAGAAAGACAGAGCTTGCATGGGTTGAGCCTTAGCAGACTGGGCCGAGCAGGCACAGTCTGAGCAGGTGAAGACGGTGTGGGTTGAACAGAAACAGGCTGCGTGGCAATGGACTAGGCCAGCGTAAGCTGGGATGGAGTGGGCTAGACTGGAGCGGGCTAGGCTTGTGAAGACTGGGCGGCCACCATTGGTTGAGTCGAACCAACCACCAATCGGGTCGAATTGGACCAGACTGCCCCTAAGCGAGCTGGGTGTAAGCTGAGAGTTCTTGGATGACTGGGCCAGACTGCCCTTGAAGAAGCCGGGTCGAGGCAGAGAGGTCCTGAAGGACTAGGTCGAATGAAACAGTAGGGCGGACCAGAAAGCCTTGTCCATAAATGGGAGAGAGAGATGGGAGCATCTTCAATGTTGGTGGGAGCGTATAGGTCAACGTTCTGTCCTGATTGGGAAATTTCTTGCATATTCAAAATATCTTTGATACCATGTCACAGAGTAGAAGGGAAGAAGAAAAAAGAGAGACAACTTGGGAAATTTCTAGTATATTCAAAAGTGTGGTAAACCTAGCTTGTACATGGGTCTTATATATAATACAATGACTATACAATGACTATACAATGACTATACAATGATAGTAAAATATACAGAATGAAATAACTTCCTATTTGTGCAACGATATAGTTTCCCAAAATAGTGATTTTACCAACCAACCAACATTGTTGCAAGGAAAGAATTAATCACCCGATCATGGTAACAATCAGGAGAGAATACACATACCTCAAAAACTTTGAGAAATCATCAAAAAATAAGATTCGTAAAGATTAAATAAATGGATCATTTAACCATAAGTTAGCTTTTGAATTTGGCCTTTGAATTTGCTAACAAAAATGAAACTTCAATAATAAATGAAGGAAAATTTATAAACTATTAAAATGCAAAACAATAAGAATATATGCTAATGGAAGAAAAAAAAATTATAAATATTCGATTTTAGCTTATTAAAGGGTGAAGTGCGAAAAAGAACCTAAAGAAAGAGCTAGCTGTAGATTTTATTCTATTTAACAATTAGAAATGTTTAACTATTAGAAAAAGCATGGAATCGATGCCTTTGGTGGGCGAAATAATTGTTCATAATCGGGAAGATCGACGTATCTAGTTGTCTCTGAGATTCAAAGTCTTAGTGACAAATGGCAATGAATTTGGTGTCATTCAATGATCAAAATTTTGTTTGCAGCAGAAGAAGTGATGGCCAAGACACATCCATTCGTATCTGTGAAAGTTTCCAGAAGAAAAAACATGTGCTAATCACTATCGAATGGCCGGTGGCTTAAAACACCATGTTCATATATTATTTTTTTGATAAGTCGTCCATATATTCATAAGGTGGGTGCCACATAAATCAAACAAAAACCACCCACCAAAGAATGAAATACTTTACAGACTACAACTCGATAGAGGATGTTGAACTTTGAGCCGTTGGGGAGTGGCCCTTCTCCAAAACCTTAGTTATTGTTGTCTGCCCAACAACAAAAAAGACGCCTTCCACAACAACTGAGGCTAGACGCTTCTGACAAAGGAGGTGGAGCAGCCAAGCTGACAATGATGATTAGGGCAACAGTGAGAAAAGTTTTCATCACGCTCTCGCTCACAAATGCCATTGGTTCACTGTGAAAGATGAGTCGCGAAAAATTATGTGTAATGAATATGTTCATGTCAAACATTCACTATTTATTTTGAAATAAAACTAGGTACTAATTTGTAAGCGTCCTTACAATATTTTAGTTAACAAAATTTCCGGCGATTTTGATGGTTGGTCTCAGAAATTTTTAGAGTGTTTGAACAAAATGTCATGGGAAAGCTTTGGATTTGAAAGGTTTAATGTGAAAGAATTGTCGCAAGAAATTATTTGTAATGGATATTTTCATATCGAACATCTACTATTTATTTTGAAATAAAACTAGGCACTGATTTGCGAACGTCCTTCCGAAATTTTAGTTATCAGAATTTCCGACGATTTTGATGACTGGTATTAGAAACTTTTAGAGTGCCTAAACAACCTGTGGTGGGAAAGTGGAAAAAGCTTTGGGTTTGAAAGGTTCAAAATACAACATGTCATTCACTTTAGTTTGTAATAGGCAATTGAGTAATCATGCATAAATTATGAGATGAGCTTGTATGTAGTGTTTCACATCCTTGCTTTAGGGTCTCAATTTACCACCTGTTTAAGGGTGAATGTGGCTTTTTTTAGGCAATTCTAACATTAAGAGCCAAATCAGAACTCTTAAATATATTATCTATGTACCCTTTCTTTCTCTATTATTTTTCTCGTGTAATTTGAAATACTCAAACAATTGATTCTTTCTTCTACTTTTCTTTTCCCTATCTTATCTTCAATTTATTCTTATTAAAAAATACAGGAATTTTTCATTATGTTCTTAATTGCATTTATATGGATTACGTCCTTATTTTTCTCATTTTCTTGTTCTCCTTATTTATTTATTTATTTATTTTTTTCAATTGCCTTTTCATTTCTTCTTCTCCTTTTTTTTTTCTTTTTTTTTCCATTTCCTTGAAGCAAACCCCTTAGAGCAAAACTAAAAATTGTTAAGAAAAACACTATACACCCCACGCTATCTTAGTTGACAATCTATTGAATGTACGTTTAACACCATAAGATTAGTTTTCTTAACCTGGCTTTGATACCACTTGATGTGAATCTTGTGGTGGGCTTGAGCGAGCTCGGGTTAAGAAAATAACTAAAAATAATTGTTTTGGTGTTTTTGGGTTTTTTGTGGGAAAATTGAGTATTTGGTAGGGAGGAAAGGAGGAAAAACAAAAATATGAAGAACAAAAATAAAAGATAGATGCCAATAAGCTTCAAGACATAAAGGCAATGCCACTAATCAAGGACCACCACCAATCTCTGGCAAGAATTGGATAAATGATGCAAAAGTTAATCACACAACTTTGGGGTTTCTATTCTTTAGGAAAACAAGTCTACGTACAACTAAAACAATGCTCCCTTTAAATAGGCAACTAAACCTAATTCTAGAAGGATCTTAATAAATCAGGATTCCTTAAAACCTAATTTTAGAAGGATCCTGATAAATCAAGAATCCCTAAAATTAAGGAAGTCTTAACAAATTTGGATTCTAACAGATAAGAGAATCCTAAACAAGTCAGAGATCTGACAAGTATGGAAACCCAAATGAATTAGGAACCTAGACAATTAAAGAAAACCAAACAAAAGGAAATATTCTCAGACAATAAAGAAAACCTAAGAAATTAAGGACTCAACAGTTATTTAGGAAAACCCCCATGTTAAAGACTGTAGAAATGCTACGGAATATTCTTGAACTACTTCAACCTTGGCCTTTTTGCACCCACTGGATTACGTTGTGGCCCAAGCAAGTACGAATTGACAAACTTAACATATGGCCTGGGCCAAGAGCTTGGGCTAAAGTAGTTGCTCCTGCATCAAAAAATCTAAAACATATTATATATGACACGCTATATCCTATATCCTATCAATCATGACTATTTGTATAGTAACCAAGGTTTAAGCAGTCCAACAAGCGTACCTGTAATATTTTATTTTATATACATTCAATGAAATAATGGATCTTTGACTTTGCATGTTTTCATACGTAAAATGCTATGTATATTTTGTTACGGGTCTGCCACGTCAGGGCCCAAGTGGTAGTGAGGCGTTAATGGGACCTCCTAATGGTAGAACCTCTAGAAGATTGTAGTTAGTGCGTAGGGAGACATTGTCTTCTTCCTTATTGTCTATAGCAAGGACTCACACTGTTTACATCTCTATATTTTTTTAGTATTTTGGTTGTTTGTGTTGCTTGCCATTTGTGTCTGTACTGCATGTTTGGGTGAGGTGTGTCTTTTGTGTTTTTGGGCCTAGCATGCCTTCTCTTTTACTGGGCAAGAGTCCTCCTTCCATAAAGGTTAGCAATAATGGTTATTTGCTCATTGGTATGTCGGCTATAGGACACCACAAATGGTTAGGACCTCTTTAAAAACAGGACTTCCGTTGTAAGCAAGGGCAAGCATTTGAATTCTAAGTTTTTAGGAGGTTTGAACTCCTTCAAAAAGTTCACCTTTATTACACTACATTGATTTCTTTTCGATGTTCAGCGCCCTGTCACCTACTTTGTTACATTTGAAAGTAACAAAGTGGCATCAAAGTCAATTTTGATTCTAGACATTGTTCCAAAGATGTCTCTAGGACCTAATGATCAAATGAAGGAATACTTAAGCTAGGAATTGGACCGACATTTCTGAGAGCTCATGCAGGTGATGCACTAGACATTCTCCATACTGAGTGACAAGGTCAGTGGTGGACGAAGAGGACTTGACATTCATCAAGTGGACTTGAAGATGGTTCAGGTGGATGACACTTTGCTCTTGATACAAATTAGGAGGGGCCAATAACACCACAAAGGATAGGTGCTTAAAGGCAAAGATGGAGTTTTCACTTTACAATGGCTCAAATTATCCCACTGAGTGGATATGTAAAGCAGAATAGTTTTTCAAATACTATCAGACCTTAAAAGTAAAGAAACTAGAGATCACTTCTTAGAACCTGAACAAAAAGGCATATCCAAGTTCACTTAAGATATTCTAGCCTATGCCAAGATGACTGATCCCAAAGTTGTTTCCACTCCTTACACCATTGATAAACCTTTTTCACTTTAGAGTGGTCATCCATTGAAGGACTTTAGCCTCTATTGTAGCATTGTGGATGTTTTTCAGTATCTCACCCTTACTAAGTTAGACATCACCTATATGGTCAACACAACCTATCAATTTCTTCTCCATTTCACCATGACTCATTGGCAAGCTATCAACCAAATTCTTCACTATTTGGCCACCACTCCTCGCTTTGGTCTCCTTCTCACTCATAATCCATCCACTACTCTCCATGCTTTCTCTAATGTTGGTTAGGTGGGTTAATCATGATAACAACCATTCTTTTGAAGGTTTTTGCATCTTCGTTGATTACAATCTCATCTTTTGGAGTTCTCGTAAGCCATAAACCATTACTTGTTCCAGTATTGAAGTAGAATATAAATCCCTTATTGATATTACTATGGAACTCATATGGATTGAATATCTCTCCATGATCTCTGAGTTTTTCCTCATCATCCTTTGATACTTTGTTGTGATAACTTGTTAGCTCTCTACTTGATGGCTAACTCAGTCTTTCATACTTATATTAAACACATTGAGATTGATTTTCACTTTGTCCGAGAATGTCTTGCTCACGATTAACTTTACCTGCAGTTTATTTTTACTATGGATATATAGTTGGCATCTTCACTAAAGGTCTCTCTTCTGCATACTTTTGCACTATTCATTTCAAGCTTACGATTCATTTTGCCCCTTCAACTTGTAGGGGCATGTTAGAGTAGAAGAATGCATTTCACTCTACGACACATGTCATACACGCGTGTGCCACATCAGCCCTCTCAAGCCTTTGACGATCAGCAACCCAAGCTCACCTGTGATGCGACCAGATTCATCCTTGATGGTTCTATGAAACCCTAGCCATCGAGAATCTGCAAAATTTGTTTGTAATTAGCTATATTTTCCTTCTTACGTTTTGATTAATTCTTTAAATGTAAAAATTGTTTACATAATTGAATTGAATCAGGATTTTTCATCAATGAAATAACCTAGGTTTTTATCTTTCCACCATTCCTTTTCTCTCTGTAATTTTCGGTAGCCCAAGGGTTCAGTTAAGTCATTTGACCTCAAATTCTTTCACTAACCATTACTAATTGCTAAGTTGTTAGAACATAATGGTCCTAACAAGTATATGGACTTTGATGAAGCACTAATATGGATTCAACAAAAAAAGTTTGTTATAACTATGACAAGCATTTTGTTCTAGGTCATAGATGTAAAAAGTTGATTTATCTAGAGGTTTCATATTCTATGAAAGAGGTAGAGCCAAGGTAGAATGAGATAGAAGTTGAGCTATGAGAGGTTAGTGAATTTCTATGTATTAGCTTTGCAAGGAATGAAGGTCGTGCTTGGGGTTCTATGTATTGGAATATATTTTAATGATATTAGAATATATAAACATTTTGATGATAAAGAAAAATGGGTATTATAATATGATAATATTATAATCATTTTGTTGGAATACATTGATGATTGAATGGAATTATAATATGGAAATATTATAATTAATATTTGATCATTTATAGGGTTCTTATAAAGAAAATATTATGGAATTAATATTTAGGAAAATGTTTAAAATGTGCAAAGCCCAAACCAAGGAAGCCCAAAACGGTCCAGCCTACGTGAAGTGTGACCCAGGCCTATATGAGGCGTGATCTAGCCCGCAGAGGCGCGACCCAGGCGCGAGCCTACATGAGTAACCTAGAGTGCGACACAATGCACGACCTAAGTCTAGAAGGCATGACCTGTATGCGAGACCCAGACCCATCTCACGACCCGTGTGCGCGACCCATGATCGCATTCATGACCTGCGATCCACTCCTATGACGCGTTCGACGCAGGGACTTTGCCGTTTCATTTGGCTACTGATTTCAACTCCAGTCAAGCTGCAAAATAGCTCATTGGAAAGCTAATGAAGATAAGAAGATTTTTGTAAAGAAAAATCGAAGACCCACTGCTTAGAGAGAATTAATTTGAAGAAATTGTGGAGTTTTTTGAGTTTTAGCCCTAACTGCTCAAAAGTGAAATTAGAAGCAAATTAGAGTGTTTTTGAAGACAATTTCAAAAGGCTTTTATAAGGAAGAAGATTCTCTATCAATTTGTGAAGGACCCACGAAGATTAATTTCAAGATTGAAGAGAATTGATGAAGATTTGAGAAAGACCTAGTAACCCAATTCTTTGGTCCACGAAGCTAACTTAAGTTATGGACTAAACGATGGTGTTTTCAAAGTTGATTTTGAACGTCTTTAAACCAGAATGAAGCAAAAGCTATCTTTGAACTCTTTGCCTTTTCAACAGCTTGAAATCCAATCACCATCACTCCAGAGTGAGAAGAAAATCAAAGATGTCAGAACGGCTAGTTTTTGGAGTTAAAGAGGTGCATTTTTCACATCTATTCAACAAAGAAACAAAGGGAAATCGTTGTTACATTTATTGAGATCTGAAGAAACAAAAATCCACTTGAGAAGCTGAATATACATCTTGTGAAGCTTGAGTTGAAGTGAAATCTCATAGAAGTTCTTTCACTTTATTATTCTTTAAGATTACTTGAGATTTCTACTTGTATATGTGCTAATTAGATTATGAATATTGTTTTACACATATACTTGTTTGTAAATCCAAAACCCTAACTTTACTATCATTTGGGGGTTTCGTGATTAGGGCTTAATTATCTATTTGTTATCATTAGAAAGCCCTTAGCTTAGCAATCTTCCATATACATTTCATATCTTAAGGAAACTGCTTAAGCTTGTAATAAGTTTGAGAAACTTTGACTTGTTGATGTGTGTTAAGACACACATTGTATTGTAATCCTTGGTGTAAGGATTGGTTGACTCCTTGAGGAGGAGTTGGAAAGTGTAGGAGAAAGTTTCTCCTAACTTTATAGTAAAGTAGACTTCAACCAGTTGTGTTGAAGGAGAAGAGGGTGGAAGTAGGTGAAAAAGGCCGAACCACCGTGTAAATTGGTGTCTCATCTTTCTTGTGTTTGATTAACTTGCTGATTAATCTTTATATCTTTAAATGTCATATTTGATTGCATAAAAAGTAATTGAATAAAAATAGAAGTGACTTTTACAAGAGAAACCTAATTCACCCCCCCCCCCCCCCCCTTTTAGGTTACTATAGGATCCAACACTATGGCTTTTCAATCTTGGACTTATTTTGTGGGATTTCTCAAAGTTGAGTTTGGCATTCCATCATAATAGGGCTTGGGTAGAGCTATAAGGTATTGCTCCCCTACCCAATCAAGTAATAGATGGAGGGCAAATGGGGAAGGAACTTCAGAAAGGGAAATAGGTAGTGCTTCTCCATATTATAGTTGTATCACATGAAGTTTTTAAGGAGCCAAACAAGAGCTAAGCATTAGCCTTGAATTGGCAATGGTATTCTAAAAGTTCATTGATGTTTTCAATAAACATAGAAGGCTTCCTCCTCCAAGGGAGCATGATCATCACATAACTATAATGTAGGAATGAAAACTAGTCAACATGAAGCCATACTAGTATCCTCATTACCAAAAATTAGAAATCAAATAGTTAGTGGTGAAGATGCTTTGGTCTGGTATCATTCGACCTAACAAGTCCCTGTATTACACCCTTATGTTGTTAGTTAAAAAAAAAAAGGTCTTGTAGGATGTGTTGACTTCCGTGCCCTTAATCAATAAGTTGTTAAAGATAGGTACCTAATTCCCACCATTGATGAACTAGACAAAACTATATATTTTCAAAGATAAATCTTAGATTAGGATACCATCAAATATGTATGGCCCTTAAGGACATTGAAAAATTTCCATCCAAACTTGTAGTGGGTATTTTAAGTTCCTTATAGTGCCTTTTAGGCTTACAAATGCCTTGCCCATGTTCCAATCCCTTATGCATTCTTTTTTTAGGTTTTTTTAGGAGGTTGATACTAGTTTTCTTCAATGACATTCTCATCTACCATCATAGCTAGGAAAAGCATAAGGAGCATGTTAGAACCATGTTACTCGCATTATGCTAGCATTAACTATATGTTAAGTAGGCTAAGTGTGCATTCAGTGGCATTGAAGTTCAATTCTTAGGCCATGTCATTTTTGCCTTAGGGCTTGTAGTTGATTAAGAAAAAGATTGTAGCCATTACCAATTGGCCATGAGCAAAGACACTTAAGGCCTTATAGGGCTTTCTTAAGTTGATTAGATATTATTGTTGGTTTGCCTTTGGTTATGGCACCATTGCTTGGCCATTAATAGAACTACTCTAGAAAGACACTTTCAAATTGAGTGAGGATGCTAAAGTTACCTTCAAAAAATTGAAGTAGATGGTGGTTAATAGACTTGTTCTTACCCTTCCTAACGGTAATCAAACTTTTATTATGGAATGTGATACATCTAGTGAAAGAGTTAATGGGGTTTTCTTTCAAGGATTAAATCCCATTGCATTTTTAGTTGTGCTTTTAAAGGAAGGAACTAATTTGGCTTTACCTAAGAGAAAGAGATGTTGGCTATTATTCTTACGGTCTAATAATGGCACCATTATCTTCTTAGGTGTTCCTTTGTGGTTCGAAAAAATCAACAAAGCTTAAAGTATTTATGGAAATAGAAAATTTCCACCTTGGCTTAACAAAGGTGGTTAGTCAAGCTTCTAGGTTTCAATTTGTATTGAATACAAACCAAGCCATGAAAATTGTGTTGTGGATGCCTTGTCTTAATGGTAAGAGGTTGGGAATGGTCATTTGGGAATTGCTTTATTTAGCTTTCCCGAAACATAGGAAAACAAAGTATCCAAGAAGGCTTGTAGTGATAGAAAGGAAATTATTGTTCCATAAGGAGTGTTGTAAAGTCCATTCATAAGTCCTTCTACACTTAACATGGCTCAACATGCACTTGTGCTTAAAGGAGATTATGTGGCAGCTGAAGGTACCATTACACTCATGCAAATTGGCCCTTTTGACTTTTCCAAGTGGACAACAAGGAATGCTGGTGGTTTCAAATGTTCACAGTCTTGCTCTTTAGGAAATCTTAGCTCCTATTCCCTTTTAGATAGTGGCTATTGAGAAGGTGGTCAAAGATTACGTAGAAATGCAAAAAATTGCTAAAAGGATCCATCAATAGGAGGTAGTAGGCCCTTAAAAGCTTTAAAATGAGGTAATCATTTTTAAGGGGCTAATATTTCTTTCTAGCAGATCCATATTCCTACTTGCCATTGTTAAATGTTGGAATATATTTTAATGATATTAGAATATATTAACATTTTGATGATGAGAAAAAGATAATTAAAATCATTTTTTGCTTATTTATGGGTTTTTATAAGAAAAATAATATGGAATATTTTGTAGGAAAATGAGTAAATAAATCAAAAGCATGAACCAGCGAAGGCCAAAGCAACACAAGCCCAGACATATTTAGGCCCACACAACTCAGCTCGTGATCCAAAATGCGTAACCCATTCTCGAGCTCGTGACATAGTGATCCACATTTGCAATCCAAGAGGCATGACCCACAAAGATGAAACTCAAACCTAGTTCGAAAGACAACTCAAACCTAGCGCAAACTAGACCAGATCCAGAGGTGTGAGCCCACAACCCGTGATTTAGAAGTGCAACCATGTTCGTGAGTATGAACCGTAACCCAGTAGACCGACTCGACCTAAAAGCTTTTAAACAACCCACGTTCAATGACCCAAAAACGCTCGAGACTCCCTATCAAACTTGGCCGCCGAAGACTACTCCATTCAAGCTAGAAAAAGGTGTCAATGGATAGCTAACAAAGAATAGAACAAATATGTGAAGAAAGATCAACGACTAACTGCTCAAAGAAGATTAATTTGAAGATATTAAGTTGTTTTTCGTACTTTGTGACCTAACTAGTTAAAAAAGAAATTAAAAGAAGATTAAGGAGTCTCTAAAGCCAAAATCATAGGGCTTTTGTAAATAAAAAGTTGATCTATCAATCTGTGAAACACCCACAAAGAATTACTTCAAGATTGAAGAGGATTAAGGATGATTCATGTGTTTTGACCAAATAACCTATTTTGCCTCCATAAAGTTTCGATTTAGTAACTTAAAATCTAGACAAAACAGTGGTGTTTTGGAGAATAATTTTGGATGGTATTAAGATGGAACATAAACCTCTCTCATTCTTCTCTAAACAACACAAAATTAGATGAAAATTAGGGCTCCAATGAGAAAAAGAAGTCACTTGCCTCAGAGATATCATAACGGCTATTTAGATATGAAAGTTGAGTTGTTTTGAAGCTACTTAAGAGCATCATACTCAATACTATTAAGGGTCTAAAAATCATAGAGAAAGCAAGCATTTTTCCAGCAACTCTTAAGCTCTTCAAGCTCACAAAATTGATTTTTCATTTCGGTGATGAGCTCATTACTACTTTGATACACTTGTTAGGAAATCATATTTCTCTTTAATTCATATCATATTTAAGTTGATTTCATACAAGTGAACAGTGCTAGGATTCATGTGATTTTGGGGCTTTTATCCATATCATTCTACATTAAGTCTCTAACACTTGTTTAAAGCTTCTAAACTTTAATTCATATCTTACAAAAGCTGAATTCAAAATGTATACTTAATTGTTACTTATTGTTGAAATTCTTGGGAAGAGAATTTGTAACTGGGATTAAGGGAGTGATTCTCCCTAGTAATCAATTTGTTAATTAATTGGAGAGTGACTCTAGTAGGTTGTTACTAGAGTGGGGTGGAGTGGGTGTCAAGGTGGCTTGGGCCGAACCACCTACCAAAAATCTGTGTTTTTGTCTTGTGTGATAACTTTACTTACTACCTTGATTGCTTCATATAGGGAAATCAAAAAAGACAAGAATTTTTGATAAACCTAATTCACCCCCCATTAGGTTGCTATAGGATCCAACATTAAAGATTTTTATGGGGCTACTTATAAAGGTTTTCACAAGATGCTTCGAAGCATGTATATGCAGTTTTCTTTTAGAAGCAGATATGGGAGGACATTTAGAAGTTCACTAGGACATGTTAAACATGCGAAGAGCAAAAGTAAGACACTTAAGCCCTGTCAAGCTTGTTACAATCAATCCCCCATTCCATATGCAATTTGGAAGGATTTATTGGTAGATTTTATGGATGGCATCCCCAAGTCCAAGGCTAAGAACTTGGTCCTAGTGATGGTGGATCATCTTTCCAAATATGTTAAGTTCCTTCCTATTGCACACCCTTATTATGTTGCGTTTGTTGCACAACTATTCTTTTTTTATTAAATTGTTAGATTCTATAGGATGCCACAAATGATCATTTATGATTGTGATTCCATTTTAACAAGCATTTTATGGCAGGAACCATTTAAGTTGTAGGGCACTAATTTCAACTTCATGCTAACATACTACCCCCAATTAAAGGGTTGAAATAGAAGTCACAAATTGTTCTTTGGAAATGTACTTCTGTTAGGTTTTATGGTTATCCAAGAAAGGGGGCTTGAGTTGGATATTTAGAATTTATGTTTAAATAAATCCCTTTTTTTTTTTTTACTTAATCATAAAATGTTGTTAATTATCACAGCAGTATTAGAGCATATAAATAGAAATAAAGACAGAATAATCAAGCTAAAAAATTACATTGTGGTTTGGCACTTTTCACCTACTTCCACCTTTTTCTCCTTCAACTTAAACCAAGTTGAAGTCTACTTTACTTCAAGCTAGGAGAGCTCTTCTCCTACACCTCACAACTTGTTAAAAATGAGTCAATTTAATTCTCGGTTACAAAGTTAGTTTTGTAAAACCTTAATACATTTAGCTAATCCTCAAATATGTAATATGGGTGATGAATTAAGCTTATCAGAGAGCTAATTAAGTGTATGAAAAATTAATTCAAGCTCTAATCATGAAATCCCCAATTTTCACAAATCTAAGGTTTCGGATTTACAAGGATCTTTCGGTGTAAATAATGTTTCAGATAATCTAGCACATACAAAGATTAATCTATCAGTTGATATTCACAAGATAATGAATTTAGGAAATATCACTGAAGATTCTTTATTTCTTCAAGAATTGAAGAAACACGTCAGTGAGAACAAATGATTCAAAGCTTCAATCTCTTTTTGATCAAATTAGCAATATATCGATCAGCAAGCTCAAACATTTATCCGAAGCTCGCTTTTATAGCAAATTTTCAAACCTCGAACACTTTAGGGTTTCGATTTAAACTTGTTTGAATTTCTTCCATTGAGATTTGATAGACACAACATCACACAGCTGCAGGGATGACGATTTTCGCAGCAGATAGCCGTTCTGACACTCCATCACTTCATTCTTCTTCCCGTTGGAGTCGGCGTCAAGAGAGAGAGAGAGGAGGAGGAGGATGGCTTCAATCGGGTGCGTGGCTAGGGCTTCAGGTTTGTTCGACGTAAGAGCTTAAGCTCTTATCAGACTGAGACACTGTTGTTTCATTTAAGTAATAGGCGCTCGGCTTTAGCTTCATAGGCTTTAGCTTCACGGGCTTCAGCTTCACGGGCTTCAGCTTCACAGGCTTCAGCTTCACGGGCTTCAGCTTCACGGGCCGTCAAATATATATATATATATATATATATGGTCGGTCCAATAATGATATTTACTCTATCATTCTTAATTTGAATAAGTAGCATGCCTTTGTCCTTCAAATGTACCTATAAGCACACCATTTTCAAGTATCATATTCTCTTAATATAAACAATAATATGAATTATTTTACTAATTAAAACACACATAAAATAATTCATTTTAACTTCATATTTGATGTTTGATAGTGGAATGTAGGAACCTAGCTACTTTATAATATCATTAATTGATATTATAATTTGCACACCTCTTACTTCCTTTGATGTTTAATATATGCACATAAGTTCATATATTCAACATAATAAAATTTTTCTCAACAAAACATATAAGCACATGATTTTCAACAACTTTTACACTATTTCATCCAAGGTCGTCCTTGAATGGGTTCCTTGGGCAAAGTATTGCCATAACACCAACGTCAACATCAATACCCATAAGACCTCTTATATGGTAGTCTATAGCACTTTGGAATTCGATAATCTAGTATGTACATGACTAGACCTTATTTATACTAATGACTAAGATCACTATCCTAGGAAAGAAAATAAATACAATAATGATAGTTGACTATAACAATTTACGAATACATTTGAAAATATAAATTCAGAATTATCCTAGTTTAGAAATATAAGGATGATATTCCAACTTTGAATTTATTATATAGGAATTGATTTGAATTTTGAATATGGCATTAACTTACTGATTCTATGGTTAATGGTCGACACTATTCTTGGAATTAGTTTGTGATGGAGAATCTAAAAATCCATTATGGGTGACATGGCAAGATTGTAGCTTTAACATTCCCCTACAAGTTGATTGGTCGGTGCAAACAATCAACTTTTCTTAAAGAAGTTTAAATCATGTAGAGTAAAGACCCTTAGTAAGAATATTAGTTGTTTGATCAACAGAAGAGGTGAATTGGATGGAAAGTTTCTTCATCTTGATCCATTCCCAAATGAAATGAAAATCAATCTTGACATGGTTTATGCAAGAGTGGTAAATGAGATTGGTGGAAAGGTATAATGCTTAGAGATTGTCACACCAAAGGATTAGTGGTTTTGATAGTGGAACATGGAGATCTTGAAGTAATGCTTCAATCCATATTAGTTCCGTAGTAGTATCCATAAGACTTTTGAATTTAGCTTCAATACTAGAGTGAGCAACAATTTTTTACTATGAGATCACTAAGAAATAAGATTTGAACCAAGGAAAATACAGTAACCACCAATGGAGTGATAATTATCATGATTGCCAGCCCATCCTGCATTAGAATAAGTGTTAAGAGAAAATGTGGTGGTTTTTGTAAATTGGATGCCATAGTGGGGAGTATTAACAAGAAATCACAATATGCATTTGATAAAGGTCCAATGGATGGTTGTTGGAGCATGCATAAATTGACATGTAGTGTTTACTACATATGATATGTCAAGTCTAGTAAGTGTTAGATACTGAAGGTATCCTATGATGCTGCGATAATAAGTAGGATCAAGATAGGGTTCACCATCATTAAGAGATGGTGGGTGAGATGCAATACATAGGGTGGCAACGCCACATGTGTAAGATATTTTTGCACATTGGAAGATATCATGTGCAAATTTTTCTTGGTGTAGTAAAAGGCTAATGTTGGTATGTTAAGCTTCAATGTCAAGAAAATAAAGATTGTGTAATTGGGTTTGTGTAATATAAATAATCATGAATATGCCTTAGAAAGAGTAAAACCAAGCCGTTGTAAGAACATGTTAAGTTTATGATTCTAAGCACGTGGAGCTTATTTAAGTCCATCTAAAGATTTTTGTAAGCAACAGATAAAGTATGGATGAGTAGGGTCAATAAAACCCTATGGTTGGACCATGTATACTTCTTCATCTAAATTACCATGAAGAAATGCATTTTTAACATCAAGTTGTTTGATGATCCAACCTTGCGTGTATGCAAGGGTGAGGACAATGTGAATGATAATAGGTTTGGTCATGGGATTGAAAGTTTTAGTGTAGTCTAGGCTAGGGTGTTAGTGAAAGCCTTTGGCAACTAAACGTGCCTTGTATCACTCAAGTGAAGCATCATAGTGGAGTTTAACCTTGTAAACTTATTTTCAACCAATAAGTTTAATGTGAGGTGGGAGAGGAACCAACTCCTATGTTTGATTTTTTAGTAGAGATGTGTATTTGTCAAGCATGGCCTTTTGTCAATTGGAATCTTTAGAGGCTTTAGTAAAATTGTGTGGTTCAGTGTAGGGATGTATAGAAGTAGTTAAGACATATGTATGCTGTCACATGAGTGTGTGATGTGGGATTGTACCTCCTCGTAATCTTGTGATCATAGAGTAAGTAGGTTGTAGTTGTGTTATTATAGTTGGAGGAGGTTGTAAATGTGAATTTGAAGCTTGTGATATGTTTGATGTTGCATTAGATGTAGTATTCAAATATTCTTGAATATTAGAATGATTGTGAAACATTGGAAGAGATAGAAATAAGGGTGGAGTAGATGATGTGGAAAGTGGTAAGGAATTTGAATAATTTGTTGTTGATGAAATGGGAATTGATGTTCATCAAAGGAAGCATCAGAGACAATATATAATTTATTTATAAATGGGCATGAACATCGATAACATTTGAATCTCATGGAAAACACATGGTGTGGAACATTTTTCTAATTTATGTTTTGAATATGGACATAAATAAAGGTAAACAAAACATCCAAAGATCTTGAAATGGGAGATTGTAGGAATAATATTGTATAATTTTTCCCATGGTGATTTATTTTGTATGATAAGGCTTAGTAAGCAGTTGATAATAGGAATTACAATTTCAAAGGCATAGTTCCAATATTTGAGTGGGACGTGGGCTTGGTGGAGCATAGAAAGCCCAAATTCAGTAATGTGTCTATGTTTACATTTTGTAGATCTATTTTGGTATGAAGAATATGGCGTAGAGATTCTATGGAATATTCTCTTATTGATTAGAATCGTTTTGAAGGATTGGGAAAGAAATTCTTTAGCCTTATCACTTTAAATGCTCTTAATTATAGATTGTAATTGATTATTAACAAATGTATAAAATTTTTGGTAAAGATGTTTAAAAAATCATCGTAGGATTGCATTGAATATGACCACGTAAATTTTGAATAATTGTCAATGAAGCAAATATAATATCAATTACTGTTGGATGAAGTAATTGGGTTGAGCTCATAAATATCAAAGTGTATTAGATCTAAAGGGGCCGTAGTAATGTGATTTGTTAAGGAATGAACCTCATATAGGCTTTTAGAAATTTTGCCATGAAATGAAATATTATTTATTCTCAACAATTTTATTACATTGTCAAAATGAGTATGACCTAAACGATAATGATAACTAGTAACATCATTTGCTATTGTAAGATAGGTCATAGGATTAGGTTGAGGAGGCTTCAAGATAAAATAAAAAGGCATAATCATTATCCTTTGTAAATTTGGAAACGGAAAGTAATTTCTTCTTAATGTGTGGAATAACTAAAATATTAGATAAATGTAAAGTTTGTTGGGTATGAATATTACTTGTATGAGTCGTAGGAAGGCCCACTCCATCTCCAACAATGACTTCTTGGTCCCTATTATAGTTGAGTAAATTATCAAGCCCATAGGTGTCAGGAGCAATGTGATTAGAGGCTCCAAAGTTTAGGATCAATGCTTGTTTGATTTAGGCCATATTAGTCGAGCTTGGTAGGTTGTGTATTATTGTATTCACCTCATAAGGGTGTGGACCTGAATTGGAATTTTTGGTACGAGCGTTTGGGCTAGGTTGGGTGGAGTTAGAAGGAGCGTTCCTATACCAACACTAGCAGGCAAGATGACCAATTTTGTGGTAGATCCGTAAACAGCAATCAGCAGCAGCAAAGAGGTATTGACGGTTGGAGTTGGCGACCGGCATCAAATGCAAAGTGCTTCTATGATGGCCAATGAAGGAAGTGGTGTCGCCGATTGTCCCAGATCCGGTGATGGAGGCAACGTTAGCATCCATGGAGTAGGTGGTGATTAGGAGAGTTTGTTCGGCCAATTCGAGTTAGGCTTCATGGTTCAATAGCAATCTGTGAAGGTTTTTGCATGTCAAAACAGCAAGTATGTGAATGGGTTCTGGAGGCCTCTAAAAACATGGGTCAAATATTCATTATCTGAAATGTTTTCACCAATGAGTCATAATTGGTCGATAATTGCATCAAGTTCCTACATAAAATTAGTGATAGAATGATGGCCATTGGTAAAGGCTGGCAGGCGGAGTTTAAGAGCAAAGGCACAAGCTATGCTGTGGGTATGAAATTCTTTTGCAAGAGCCATCCAAATCTCAGCAGAGGTGGAGTATTAGGCAACAACGGTCATGATGTTGTCATTGTTGGTATTGAGCCACTACACATGCGTGGATGTGATTGTTTTGGGCGGCCATTTCATATGTAGGATAGAAACCACAGAGAGGGGCGTGTGCCCTTGGCAGATGATACCAATTAAAAGAATTAATTCTACAAAATAATTCAATTTTGTAGAAGAATTCTTAAATTAAATTAAAATCCTTAGATAGAGGTAACAACACACTATGAGAACAAGTGTTTGGAATTTGATAATCCAATATGTACATGACTAGACCTTATTTATACTGATGACTAAGATTGCTATTCTAGGAAAGAAAATAAATACAATAATGATAGTTGACTAGTACAATTTAGGAATACATTCGAAAATATAAATTCAGAATTACCCTAGTTTGGAAATATAAGGATAATATTCCAACTTTGAATTATAGTATAGGAATTAATTTGAATTTTGAATATAGCGTCAACTTATTGATTTTGTGGTTCAGCCAACGCTATTCTGTGGGTGACGTGGCAAGATTGTAGCTTTAACAATTTGAATTATTGTTAAATTCTAAGTTTTTACAGGGTTTGGCCTCCCTTAAAGAGTTCACCATTGTTGCTTTCTTTCTTGCGGCCAAGATAGGGAAGAAAAAGTGCTATGTTAACTTCTTTCTTGACATTCAGCACCCCGTCACCCGCTTTGTTACGTCTGAACGTAACATATTTATTCAAATATATATTTTTTTCATTTGGCATATATATGTTCTTTATCTAGTTTACTATATTTAAGTAACAACCTTTTTTTCATCGAAAATGTTTCAAATGTTTTTCTTTTGATTATTTTATTGTCATCATGAAAACATTACTTACATTAACAAAATACACCAAGGATGTAAAGGAGATGATCATGTTGTTCCTTGTACAACAGCTTCGCCCTAGTGCTTGTGAGATGAAGGCGGAAATCAAAGAAGGAAAGATGTAACCATTATCTCAAATCGGTAATTCGGTTTCGTTATTTGACCTTCTCAAAATTTTGGGTGTTTGAATATACGGTGACCCGTGTAAGGTTGCATGTAGTAAGAATAAATTTGTTTCTTGAGAATCATTTAATTTGAGATCTAAAATCTTTTAGTTTCCACATTTCATGTTTGTACACTATTGTTGTTCATCTCCTTAAGATCTCTTAATATTTTAATAGGATCTTTAAGATTTCTTTGATATTTCACTTGACAAAAATTCCTGCTTACTAATTGTGACAATACACATTTTTATGTGTAAATTAAGGTAAGTAATCGATTGTAAAATATAACTCATGAAAAAATCATCTAGACAACATAACTGAGTTCCACTTTTCTTTTTAGGTTCCACATTTCATTTTTTACATTGTATCAAAATAAGTAAAAGACAATGAGGAAGATGTTCCAGATGATTTTCATCTAATCTCTTCCCTTGTCAACTTTGTTTAGTCTTTCTTTGTAAAAAGAAGCATTAATTTATTTTAATATGTATTATTTTAACCAAAAAAGTCGTTAACTTACCTACTTCGACATGTAGAATGCATTCACCAATGTTTTCCATATCGTTTGAGAAAAACATTACTTCCTTTTATACCGCTTTCTTTCTCTTCTTTTGGCCAAAAATATCAGTAGCGTGAGTCCTACGTCTCTCCCCAAACTAGAAAAAGAAATCATATGCGATTGAGTTTCACGCTTAAGTGAATTAGTCATAAAGCTCAAGTGAATTGGGCTATTATTCCCACATGAATGGGCCATCATGAGGAACGTCATGTTCGAAAGCTAAAATGATCCAGATCGTCGTGGCTAAAAACAAAATAATGTTTATCGTCATGTCCCAAAATTAAAAGTATATGAGTCATGATACCTAAAAATTAAAATTATATGGGATTTCATGCAAAAATCTAATATAGGCTTAATGACCAAGTTTTTGAATGAGCTTAATGTCTAGAGAGGAGGGCTTCCAGGCATAAAATTCAACGAAAGCCTTTGATATGGAAAGTAAGACAGGAGCATCTCATTTTCAAACTTGGTATATTTGATATACAAAAACCATTAGCTTGAAGGGTAGTAAGGGAATGAAATTTAAACTATTTTTCAAACAAATAAATAGAAGTATTTTCTTTTATTTTAAAATTTGCGTACGGAAAGAAAGGCTAAAGATTTTACGCAAGTTGCTTTCATAATTTTTTATTTTTATTCATTAAAAATAAAGAAAAATGTAGAGAAGAAAAATCGCAATGTCATTAAATTTTTGGCAGGATTTTCTTGCTATGAAATAATATCGGATGAAAGATCTTTAAGATTTTAATATTTAAATAGAATCTTTAATATTTACTCTAATATTCCATTTATGAGATTAACGCTTATTAGTTATAGAAATACAAGATTTCATGTATAAATTAAGGTACTGTGAAGTAATTAAAAGTACCCAAAGGGTTATGGGTATGTCTAGAAACTCAAAAGCGTACTGATGAGCTTTTGCATCCATTGGGTCTTGTGTTGAGGACAAAACAGAACAGAACCGTATTGTCTAAAAGGTCAACAATAAAATACAATGTACTAATAAAAAATCAAAGCACAAGTCCACAAAATTCCCAACCCCCCACCCCCTCCCCAAACCCAAAAATTCTTTTGTTCAAGGATTGATCGGAAATAAAGGGTTTTGTTCTTTTTCAACTCGACATCCAAGGATCATTACACCCACCCTCCTTCTACTTGCCTTTCCCTTTATTCTTCATCATCATTAATCACATACAATTGTCTTTTCTTACGCTGGTGCCAGTGATTATAAGGTTTACTAGAATTAGAAATAATCATTTTTCCTTCCTAATGTTTATTTCTTCCATTGTCATTTTTCGTACGGAAGATTTTTTCTTATGGAGCCTGAGAAGCCGCCTTATAGGTTTCCTAAGTTGTCTTCCTCCTGTAGATCCAGAAGTCCTTAACAGTCCAACTGTTGCAGATGGAGTTGTTCTCCTTAACAGTTTATTGTGCCCTATATCTCCATGATTTGGTATGTATGGTTACAGATTATGTTTGCGGCCCAAAATTACCACTATCCCCTATATTAAGCCAATTCAATTACATAATTTAAATCTTGTGTCCCCAGACTAAGCATTACACTTCCAAGCTCCTGCTTTAGACCTCCTAAACAATACGCTCTAAAGTAATAATCGGATAAGCCTATGCGGCTACAACCAACACCCACGGTTTCAAGACCTCTAATTTTTCCTCACGAGCTTTCCTTGTACCTATTTATTGCAATTTAGTAAATTCCCAATAACATTCTCATGATTCATAATTCTTCTTAGGTCCTTAAGTAGCCTAAAGAAAAAAAGGTTTTTTGTTTTTTGTGTGTGTGGGGGGGTGGGGGATTAGATTTCTATAATTTTTTTAAATATTCTTGAAAAGGCGTGACTAAGTATGTTCCACAATGATATTCATAAGCTTCTAGTTAGTGGTAGGAAATTATGGAAAAAAGCCCCAAATTAATTTCCAAACCCCAGCACAGTTGCTCGAACAATATATAAATCAACAATAATCTACAAGCTAAAATACAATCAACAACCAAACATGATAGACTAACAAGAACTTTTAGAACAGATACTCAAGAACCCTTTTTTAAGTTGAAGTGTATCTGTGTTTGAAGCACTTTGAATTAGTAAGATTTACAACCTTTGTTGCTGCTTTTTATGCACCAAGCTTCTCTCTTTTAACAGGAAGAAAATCACATCTTTAGCAATTTCTAGTGCAATTAGCTCTCCGCCTTAGCCTCCCTTTCCCCCAAAATGGTCGAGACAGCTTTTCTGTGAACCAACGATCAGAGCAGATTTTTTATTTTTGTTTTTATTTTTGTTTTGAGAAAAGTCTCTGTTGAGTTATATTTGGGTTGGCCTGTTACACGGTTCAACATATCAATTATTTGGGTGCCAAGTTTGGGCTTGTCCAACCCGGCCCACCGTCGGGTTTTCACCCGTGTACATAATTAGCCATTTGGTTAATTATCTATTTAATCAAGAATTTCAGAGAGAGAGAGTTTTCTTATTCGAGTCTTCCGATTCCCGTTCCTTAGTCGATTTTTGTTTTCTTAGATGGTATTTTGAAGCCAGGTTAAGGATTCCGTTTTTATTTCAGTAAGCTTTTTCTCCCTTTGTTGCCTTTTTTTTTATCCTCTAAATAGCTTACAGCCAAAGTAGGTCTCTTTTTATTTTGATTCCTTGTTCGAACACTGTTCTAAGTTCAGATCGTGTTCTTTCTATTTTTTTTTCGATCATATGGCCATTGTTTTGTTCATTTTTTTGGTCTTTTTTGTCTTCCGCTGTGACCATCGATCAGAATTGTGGCTACCGTTCAAAACAGCGTGTTTTGTCTTAGGGTTAGGCTTCACCTACCTAAATGCATCGTTTTGACCTAGGGTTAGGGCTTATTTAGTTACTTTCCAAATGCACCATTTTTTCCTTCCAAACAACGCATTTTATATTAGGGTTAGGGTTTCTCCATCTCGTTCCTAAATGCACCGTTTCACTAACGATAACGCACATCGTTTTGGCTTAGGGTTAGGGTTTCTCTACCCTCTCCTAAACACAACGTTTTATCTTGGTCTCTCTGTGCATCATTTTGACGTATTACTGGAGCACACCGTTTCATTAAAATGGAGCACACCATTTCATTAAACGGTTTAAATACACCATTTTAATCTGGTTTGGGCTCCTCTTTGGGTCATGAATTTGGGTATCTTTCTCGGATCCCTACCCGGTTAGGTGACCAAGGTTGCGTTTTCTTGGCCGCTGCTTCCTGTCACCGCCGACGCTTGTTTGTCGCCGTTTCGACCAGTTTTCACCACTGTTTTCATCGCATCTTCTCGGCTACTACTTTCCACCGCCATCGTTGCTCATCTAACTCCGTTTTGGCCACTTTTCATTGTTGCTTCTTCTCAGCTGCCACTTTCTGCCGCTGTCGTTGCTTGTTTGCCTTTGTTTCGACCGATTTTCGCCGTTGTTCACACCACAGGCCGTTTCTACTGCCATGAGCTCCAGATTTGAGCAACCCAAGAACAAAAATCCAACAGAGACACCAGATCCGCTTCACCTTGCTGTCGGCGACGTTTCCACTACCGTTTTGGTTCCCCAACTTCTCATGAGATCCTCTAATTACTTCCCTTGGAGACGCAAAATGCTAATCACTTTTGGATCTAGGGATAAACTTGCATTTTTGAATGGCAAGTTGCCAAAGCCTACTGATGATGACCCCCGAGCTAGTCTTTAGGATAAGTGCAACCTGATTGTACTTTCTTGGCTGATGTACTCATCCTCTCCTAAGATCAGGAATTCAATTTCTATGTGTCATACTGTTGGTGATGCTTGGAAGATGTTGGAGACTCGTTATTCCAAACTTACGGGGACTCGTTGTTATGATCTGGAACAATGGATTGGAGAAGTCAAGCAACAACCGGATGAATCTGTTGCCACATATTTTTCTCGGCTTAGTGATCTTTGGGTTGAATTGGATAAGTGTTTACCAACCATCAAATGCAAGTGTAAAAATTACACTTGCAATTTCCCAGCATATTGATAGCAGAGAGAGAATCTGAACAGGTAGTTTGATTTCTTTTGGGTCTTCAACCCCTATATACTAGAGTGCACAGTAACATCACTTCACGTAATGCTATGCCATCCTTAGATGAGGTCTTTCTGCTAATCACTACTGAAGAACATCAGCGTAGTTTGCAGGTTGATAATGCAAAAACTGACTTATTGGCCTTCAATGTACAAACTCCCATATCACTTGGAGGGGGATTTGGGACTACTCGGTGTGATAATTGTTCTTCTACAGCTGGTAATTCGTAAACCTCCTCTAGTGTTAGATCTGACCAAGAGGGGTCCAAGTCATTTTTTTGTGATCATTGTTAGCGTCCTGGTCATACCAAGGACAGATGTTTTCAGTTGGTTGGATATCCTAATCATCCTAAAAATCAGAAGAAGAAAGGTAGCAATAGTAGTTCAGTATATGCAGTGAGTGTTGATTCTAGAGAGCAATTCTCACCTCTTGTGAGTAGTACTACCCCGATGCAGCAAGTTACTCCCTCTGGCCAGACTCCCACACCTGAGCAGTATCAGCAGGTGGTTCAGCTCCTTAGTCACTTTGAGCCTACTGAGCCAATGGCAAACTTCGCAAGTATTGTTTCTTCCTTACAAACTTCGTCTCTATCTGATTGGCTCATTGACTCAAGAGTGAGTGACCACATTACGTGTAATCTCACATGTATAGATCATATTAGGTCCTACACATCCAACCCTATTTAGGTCACACTACCTCATAATAGTAGTGTGACAGTCAGCCACATTGGGACTATTCATATTTCTGCATCTATCATACTCTATGATGTTTTATACGTGCATGCCTTTAAATGCAAGCTTTTGTCTGTTGCCAAATTTACCTTTAATAGTTCTTGTCAGGTCACCTTTTACCCCCATTTTTATTTTTTCCAGGATCGTTTGACTGGGACAGTATTGGGCTGGGCAGGGCTAAGCGTCGTTTATATTATCTAGTGTCTCCAATGACTACCACAGCGGATATTTTTTCTACACTTGTTAAATCTTTTGAATTTAATGCTCCTAAGATGGCTAATGTTTGTAGCAACACTATGTTTTAGAACAATATTTTGAGTAATAAACAAATGCTATGGCATTGTTGATTTGGTCATTCTTCTTGTTATACATCTCCTAACGTTTTTTGTCCTATTTGTCCTTTAGCGAAACAGACTCGTCTTCCTTTTACCTCTCGCACTTTCAACACAAAATCTATCTTTGAGTTGGTCCATGTTGACATATGGGGTCCACATCAACACCCTAATCATAATGGTTCACGTTATTTCCTAACCATTATTGATGATTTCTCACGTGGTACTTGGGTGTATCTCATGAGATCTAAGAGTCAAGCTTTGCTTTTTTTGCATTCTTTCTTCCTTGTGGTAGAAACCTAGTTTCGCACTTGTATTCGTAGGTTGCGCTCTGACAATGGGTCAGAGTGTTTTAGCCATGAGTGTATTTCTTTCCTCCAGCTTTGTGGAGTTCATCATGAAAGCTCATGTGTCCATACACCCTAACAAAATGGGGTAGTTGAACGTAAATATTGACATATTCTCGATGTTAAGCGCGCCTTACGTTTTCAGATTGACCTTCCTGATCGTTTTTGGGGAGAGTGTGTCTTAACTGCTACTCACATCATCAACCGTCTTCCTTCCCCTGTCATCGATGGGAAAACCCTTTTTGACACTCTTTGGTAAAGCACCATGTGTCTCACATCTTAAGGTTTTTAGGTGCTTATGTTATGTTACTGTCATTCTGCGTGGGGACAAATTTGCACGATGTGCTTGCCCTTGCATATTTATGGGCTACCCCTTTTCGTAGAAGGGCTATCGTGTTTTTAACCTTATCACTCACACATTTTTCATTGCACATGATGTTGTGTTTCATGAGTCAATTCTTCCCTTTGCTCAGTCTCAGTCATCCTCATCTCTCATTCCACCTAGTAACGACTTTTCTTTTATTGCTCTGGATCCTGATCCCTATATTGTTTTGTGCGAGACTAATTCTCCTCAATCTTCTCCATCTCCTATTCCTGTTGAATCTTCAACTTCTTTACCACCCACAGATGCTCTTTCTTCTCCATCATCCATTGTTGCACCTTTGGATTCACCCATTGTGAATTCCCCTCTTGTGACACCACTCACTAAAGCGTCACCCACTATGGTGTCAAACCTTGTAGACTCATATTCTCCAGTGTTGCTTGTTGTTCTTACTTCTCCTATCCGACGTTCTCAACATGCATCCAAACCACCTATTTGGACCCAAGATTATCATTGTAACTCTGTAGCCTCTAATCCTGGTGGATCTCAGTCCATGAGTCCTCATGACATTGATACTCCATTTCACAATTTGTGACTCTTGGTAATTTATCTCCCACACATCGAGCATTTATTGCCTCCATATCCGCCATTAGAAAGCCACTCTACTATCATGAGGCTGTTAGGGATCCCAAGTGGGTGGATGCTATGTCTAGAGAACTTCATGCATTATATGTAAATCATATGTGGAAGTTGGTCGACTTGCCCCAAGTTGTAAGCCGATTGGATGCAAATGGGTTTACAAGGTAAAGTATCGTGCCGACAGTTCCATTGAGTGCTATAAAGCTCGGCTCGTAGCCAATGGCTTCACTTAACGATATGGCATTGATTATAAGGAGACTTTTTCCCATGTGGCCAAGATGGTGACTATCAGATGCATCATGGCCTCCATGTTTCGTTGGCCGTTTTACTAAATGGATGTTCATAATGCTTTCCTTCTTGACGACTTGCATGAAGAGGTCTACATGTCTTTACCCCTCGAGACTTAGCCTTCTTCCACAGGTTCGCCAAACATTTGTCGTTTTCTTAAGTCCATATATGGACTCAAGTAGGCATCCCGACAGTGGTATGCCAAATTTACTTTTGCTCTTCTTGAAGCTGGTTTTAAGTAATCTTGGCATGATTATGCATTGTTCACACTTCGGCGTGGTTCTATTGTCATTGCTATTCTACCCTTCGTTAATGATATGCTTATCACCGGTAACAGTGAAGAGGTCATCACTTAGGTCAAGTCTCATCTTTGCTCTTGGTTTCAAATGAAAGATTTAGGACAAGCTAAATTCTTTCTTGGGATCAAAATTGTTTGTTCAAAAAATGATATTTGCCTTAGTCAACATAGATACGCATTGGAGTTAGTCTCTAAAGTTAGACTATTTGATGTTCACTTGTGTAAGATTCCCATGGATCAAAATCTAAAGATTACCTCTTTGAACTATGATGCTAATCCTCCAGTCCTGATTGATGATCCTCCATTAGCTGACCCTACTTCGTATCAACAACTTCTTGGGTGGTTGATTTATCTCATTCATACTCGACCTGATATTAACTATTCGGTTCATATACTCAGTTAGTTCATGCATTCTCCAAAAGTCTCCCACATGGACATGGCTCTGAAGGTTGTTAAGTACTTGAAAGGCACTCCAGGCTTAGGGTAGTTCATGTCCTCCACCAAAGATTTTTAGTTGACTAGTTTTTGTAATTTTGATTGGGCGGTTTGTCCCATGTCTAGCTACTCTTTCACAGGTTTTTGCATCAAGCTGGGAAGTTCTTTGATCTCTTGTAAAAGCAAGAAACAAGCCACAGTTTCTTGATCCTCATTTAAGGCCGAATATCGTGCTATGGCGACTGTTGTTTGCAAGATTCTTTGGTTATTTAGGCTTCTTGGTGACTTATAGGTGATTGTTCCTCGACCTATCTCTTTGTATTGTGACAATGAAGCTGCTATTCACATTGCAACCAATCCTATCTTTCATGAATGTACCAAACACATTGAGATTGACTGTCATTTCAATCGCAAGAAGCAACAAAAGCATTTGATTTAGACATGTAGCATTCGCACTCACAAGCAACTGACCGATTTGTTAACTAAGGCTTTATGTAGTCGACACCATACTTATCTTCTTCGCAAGCTTGGTGTATTTGATTTGTACAAATCACCAACTTGAAGGGGGCTGTTGAGTTATATTTGGGTTGGGCCAGCCCACCGTAAGGTTTTCACTTGTGTACATAATTAGCCATTAGGTTAATTATCTGTTTAATCAAGAATTTTAGAGAGAGAGAGTTTTTCGATTTGAGTTTTCTGATTCCTATTCCTTAGTCGATTTTCATTTTCTTAGAGTCTTGTTGCCTAGTGAAGACATCATGTAGGGCACATTTGAATCCCTTTAAGTGGAATGACATCATGCTGGCCTAACAAAGATTTAACATCACATTTTTGAGTTTCTTTCAAACGTCATTGTTCGGCTCAACATTCTTAAGTTGCTGCTTACACTAGCTCTTCATGTCTTACTCATAATAGAAAGAGTTCACTTTGAAGACACGTATCACAAGCCATTTATTTTCCTCTTAGCCAATGACATTCCTTATTTTGCTTCACCGTATTTTGTTTCCAAACTTTCTACATAGCCAGCTTCCTCCAATATGTGCACTCACTTGTAGATGAAGGCCTAATAAAAGAACAAATATTAGTAGAGATGCTTTCTATTCAAGTGTTATTTTAAGGTTTTCCTGCAGAGTCGCACATTTATTCATATTTTCGAATCACATATCAACATTCTCTCCTTTTTTTATGATGATAAATAAAACATTTTGATGTAACATAAGCAACTTTCCATAATATAAATATGGTACAACAGAAATACTTCAAGCACATGCTTACGTAGAAATAATACATCGAGCATACAATTCTCCCCCTTGTTGTCTTATCAAGGGAAAAAAAAATTCATAATGATTAAGAGAATTAGCATCCAATGGAGAAATAACATAGAAGCGTAAAGATATAGTAACACCAAGTTAGGAGTCTTCACAAAATGATTTAGTGCGCTTATTGTTAGTTGTAACAACAAAAGAGCATAATAGAGAAAACATAACAAAGAAAAATAATCAAAACTCCTCTTAAGAAGCAACACATGCTAGATTTACAATGCAAAGTGTAGAGCCATGGGTAGAATGAATAGCAATAGCCTGAAATCTCCCTTTTAAATTAAAGATGGTCTTTTCTTTAAAAAAGAAAAGGAATGTTGATTAACAAGGTAGGCTACCCAGATCATGAGTTTGAAGGAGAGCACTAGTATGACAATACTTTTCTATAGTGATGTAGATACTGCAAAAACTAAACTTATAAATTCTTTATATTACATATTCCTAAAACTCTATGAAAGTAATAAAGCCTCTCATTGTCAAGATACTTGGTAAAAATGTTAGCCATTTGGTCACGAATGTTAACATACTTTATGGTATGAAAAGAAAATGATAAAGAGAACTTACCAAAGAAGAAAAAATCCAATTCCTTCTAAGAAGCAATACAATATTAGATTCACAATGTAGAGTGTAGAGACATGGGTAGAATGAATAGCAGTAGCCTAAAATCTCACCACCAAACTCAAAAGTGCCTTTGCTTTTTAAAGAAAGGGAATGTAGATTGACAAGATAGGCTACTCCAATCATGAGTTTGAAGGAGAGTACAAGTATGTCAATACATTTATGCAATGATGTAGATATTGTAAAAACTAAACTTTAAATTCTCTATATTACACATTGCTAACACTATTTTTTTTAATTAATGAGGGTAAGCACCTAGACTTCCATTAAGTTCAAATAGCTGATTACAAAAGTATTGTAAGGCATATGCCTAACCTATAAATGTCCTCACAAAACAGGGAGAAAACTTACGTTGGTGGACAATTAAACCTTACATAAAATAGGTTGGACTATAACCAAACCTAAGTCCTCCCATCCTCTATGGAGGTTCATACAAGTGATCTCCTATTACCATTGGTTGTAAAGCCATGGCTTGCTACACTTTGAACATTGCCTAATGCCTTGTTATGACACCAAAGTTAGACATCGCCTATGGCTTCCTAAATTTACTTATGTAGACAAGGGTTTAGTTGACATGATGTGGTTAGCACCACATGAACAATAAGGGCCTCCTCCTTTTCTGCTTAGGTTGCCTCCACAAAAGCCTTGTCCACATGGGCTTCCTTTATTAGGGTTGCATCACATATGCCTCCACATGAACAATAAGGGGTCTCCTCCTTCTCCACATGTGCCTCCACATAGGCATTATCCTCCATAGAGGTTGCTACCTCCTCCACAAAGGACTTCTTCCCATAATTTTCTTTTTCCTTCATAAGGACCTTATCATTAATTTGACCAAGAGTGGAAAAAAAAAATTCTAACAACATTGGAAAATACTTATAAAAGAAAAAATGGTTCCCATTTTCATAAACAAAAAAGGTACCAGTGCCCTTTTGTATTGAGACTTCTTTAGTAGCAACATGTTCCCCATCATCATCTTCACTGGTCACAAAAGGTGTGACTCTTGCTAAACAAGACCCTAGTCTTTTAAGATTGATGCTTTGGTATTTTGCTTCCACTCGTTGGGTTCCTTGGTCATTTTCATTTCTTGATTTCTTTTTCAATTCTCTTTACTACACAATTTCTTTCTACACAATACATTAAGCTCCTATGTGTGGCAAAATGAACTATAACCTATATTCTTCTCCTGATAATATTTTACCACCTCTCACTTCCTTAAAGGCATTAAGATAAACCCTAATAGGCAAAGGCATTGACAGATCCATCTCTACACATATTCTTGCTAACATGCAACTTCCTAATAATAAAAAGTGACATCATCCACCTTAAATAATGACCTAAAGAGTCTCTTATTCCTTGTTGTTGAATAATAATATTTTGATATGACAAAATACGTAATAATGCTATCTTGGTTGCATTTGATTTTATCTTTTTTTAAGGATATTATGCTTGGGAATGTGTTTTTATGTAGCCTATCTCCTAGTCCAGCCCACAGCTCAACATGCCATCTCTAATTGCATTGGATGTTTAACTTGTCTTTTAGTCTAACCTGCAGCCTAACATGCTAACTTGGATTATGTAGACATTCAGCTCGTATCTTAGTCCAGCCTAGTCCAACATGTAAACTCTAATTGCATTGGACAATTCAGTCCGCACCTAAGTTAGTGTGCAAGCCCAACCTAGAAGGTCACTCAACCCACTCTTAAGACAGCCTATGCAAAGTACTTGACCCAATTTCAAGTCTCATCTATAGCATTTGCAACCTTAGATTGCGAAAACTGAAACACCAAGCCACTACCCATTCTCACTTAATGCTACTCACATTGGTACACCAAGATTCATCATAGTTTGGCTGAAATAGAAATTGAAAGCATTGATTCAAGCTTTTATTGAAAAGATATGCTCTAGAAGCTGTGAAAATAGAGATCAATTATTAATTCAAACCTGTAATCCTCTACCCATGACTATATTTCTCTCTTTAGAATCAAATTTGAAGGTACCATTCTCACATGTTAGGTCTAAACTCCTCATTTGGGATTGTTTTCTTCCACTATGCAACCAGATGAAGAAATATTTAGGAAAATCTTGTTAGGTTTTTTAAGAGAAAATTTGTTATTGCAAAAAAGAAGTTTGTGTTCAAGATATTTAAGATGATTCCACAAAGGAAATTAGGATTCAAAGTTTGCAAAAAAATATTAGAATTCAAGCCATTATTGAAGACCCAAACACTTAATTGGTATGATCTTTCCCCCTCTATGTTAAAGTCTTATGAGAAAAGAAAAAAAGATACTTGGAAATCATTTTAGTCACCAGTATGAGATGTTTTCAATCCAATTTAGATGGATTGATGGAGACAATATTGAGATTAGCTACATTCTAATTCAAATTGAAGCAAGAAAAGGAATAACTATAAAAAAAAATTGTGAAAAAGGAAATTGGGTATTTATGAGGATCAAACAGCTATCAAGAAAACCTACCGTGGGAAGAATCCTTAAATAGAAATGAAGGCTTAAGGAAAAAATGATCCAAAGAATACATTGCAAATTCTGAAGCACTCAAGCTTGCTGTTGCAATGTGTTCATCAAAGCTACCATTTTATTGAGTATTTCTTAACTTTATTGCTTTGATTAATATCATTGATTCTTATTGAGTGTTGTTATCACTTGCTTAACTTCATATTCTTAGCAAGTTTATTATACTGTTGTATTTATTCACCATTAAAGTTTTGGTGGATTGATATTAATCTCTTGGAGAAGAGATTGGATGTAAGAGTTCTGAACTCTTGCAAAGGTTGTAAAAAATAGTGGAAAATGCCTTTTAGCCACACTAGTCAGAAGGTAATAGGGGATTTAGGCAATTGTTTGTTATGGCCAAACCTCTTAAAAATTCTTATGTTATCTCTTGCATGTTTTTTTATTTAAATTTGATGCACTACAACTTGTGAGATTTTTTATTTTTATTTTAAATAGCCAATCAATTCGACCCCTCCTACTTGATTGGTAGAGAGGATAGAATCCTACACTTGCAAAGCAATAGGATTAAAAAAAAAAAAAAAGGGGCAAACTTGGTAAATGAAGCCATACTATAGCCTACTTAGGTTGCTTGCACTTGTTTAGCTCCTGGATAATTTGGTAAGGATAAATCAATGAGTCTTTGGACATTTAGGATTTGTGTGACTATATTTTGATAAGGACTACCTTTAAGGAAAGATGAATCTAAATCCTTCATATATCCATTTGGCTTACAATGGTAGGCTAATCTAGGCCCCATTAAAGGTTAACATGTTGCTTAAAGGAGTTCATCGATGGGCAAGCAAACTTGAAGCTTACTATTATTGTGAACAAGTGAAATTGTACAACTAGATGGTATTCCACCAGAGAGATGCATAACTTAGTTTCCCCTTCAAAAGTGGTTTGTTCTTTTGGAGAGAAAGGAATAAGAGGCAGCAGTGGGAGTTGTACATGGTAAGGCCCATTTATGAAGGCAAGTTGGTAGGAGAAAGGTTTTGAAAGGGTGCTAGGAACTTAGCCTTTAGAGGGCGATTTGAAAACCCCCTAATAGATCTAGTAGTCATACCACTAGATTTGTCCAAATATAGACCATCTAGACCAATTGACCACTATAAACAACCCTAGACAACATCAATGAAGAAAAATCTAAAGACCTCTTATTGTGTTGTTACACTTAATTTTGAAAAATCATGCTACACATAAGGAGGTTGCATGAAGTTGTGATTCATTGTTGGTGACCCATTAGAATGTCAATCTTGAGAAGCCCACTTATCAGTAAGTAGCAAAAACCTCTAGGTACTCCAAACCCGCCCCAGAAAGTTTGATTCCAATATTGAGTCACTTTTAAAGTAGGTCGAAAATCTGTTTGGTTCATATTGAGGTGGAAAGAGGTCAAAGATGCCCATAGTTTTATAAGGTGGAAACAGTTTTTGAAAAAGTTGAAAGAGTTTTAAAAGGGAGAGAAATGGAGAAAGAGAGAGGTTCATCCTTTTAACACTCTATAAAGGTAACAGAACCTTTCATTATCAAGTGATTTGGTAAAAATGTTAGTAATTTGGTCAAAAGTCTTAAGTTTATAAGGCCCAAAATTTCCCTTTGTACTTAAATGAGTCAAACTTCCTAACTTGCAATATTGGCATGTGGTTGGTGTAGCATTTAATGTTCACTCACCACTGAGTTCAGGGTTTGGTGCCAAGTATGAACCACAAGATAAAGGTCCAATAATGGCTTGGGCTAGGGTTCACATAAAGCCTAGCTCTTATATCTTAGTGGGTGACCTATACATGGCTTGGCTAAGATAATAAATTTTCACTGTGGCTATCAACTATAGTTTGTTAGTTAAGATGGAAGAGCAATTGACTAGGTGTAGGCTTAGTTATAGGTTCAATGCCAAAAGTGGGAAGGATTGTGCAACACCTTGGGGAGGCAAGTGTGCTAGCAAGCCTATGGTGCAAGTGCTCACTATGAAAGAAAGTTACACTTCCAATTGTTGATTTTATGGGGTCCAACATTTCTCGTTGTACTTAAATGGGTCTAACACCCAGCATGTGACACTATTGCATAGTCATTGCAGCACTTCACGTTTGCCCACCACTCATTGTGGGGCTTAATGCTAAGTGTGAGCTCCAAGATAGGGGTTTGATAGTGGCCTAGGTTAGGGTCCGCATAGGGCCCAACTTTTATGATTGAACAGGTAACTTGTGCATGGCTTGGTTAAGACAATAAGGTTGTATCCTAGCTATCAACTATAACTTGTTAGTCAAGATAAAAGAATGCTTGACTAGGTGTAGGCTTGACCATGAGTTTGATTCCTAAGGTAGGGAGGATCTTAAAACAACTTAAGGAGGCAAGTGTGTTAGCAAACCTATGGCGTAGGTGCTCATTATGGAAGATAGTTACGCTTTTAATTGACTAGCTAGAGCTTTGGGCCTAATGGTAGTTTTTGATGATTCGTATAAAGAGTATTGACATATTTTACACTACTAGTCCCTATAAGGATATGATCTCCAACAAAATGATGTCGCACCTCTATTTGTTTAGTTTAAGAGAATTGAATTAGCTTTTTACTAATTTTTATGGCATTTATGTTTTCTCACTTTAGAGCCATTAAACTTTGAGATGAATTAAAATCATTAAGTTGATTTTTTACCTAAAGTATTTATGCATAATAACTACCCAAAGCAATATATTCAACCTTGGTAATGGCAATAGCAACACTTTGTTGCTTTTTAGAAAATCATGAGAGTAATGTATTTCCTTAAAATTGAAAAGGTATGTTAATACTCTTATAATCAATTTTACACCTTACATAATCTACATCACTATTTGCATGTAAATAAAAAGATAATTCTCTAGGATACCATATGCCTAACTTAGGTACATGTTTGAAGTATTTAAAGATTTTGACAGCATCAAGATGGATCTCTTTTAGATTAGTTTGGTAACATGCACAAAGACACACATTAAAGAGAATATTAGGAAGGGAAGTAATGAGTTATAATAGTAAGACTATCATTCTTCTATAGGTCCTAATCAATGGAACTACCTTTTGGATCATCCTGTAAATGGGTAGACGTACCAACATGAGTGACTAGTTCTTAACTTTATCAAAGTTCAACTTCTTAAGAAGTTCTCATACAAATTTACTTCGAGAAATAAAAATGTCATGATTTGTTTCTTTAAGTTGCATCCCTAAAAATAACTAAGTTTACCCTTCTCACTTATTTTAGATTTCTTTCTTCATAAGATCAGCAAATTTAGTACATAATAATAAACTAGATGAACCAAAAATACTCTCATTTATATATATTTGGACTAAAAGAATATCAGTATTATGTGAATTTATGAATAGAACAATGTCAGTATAACCCATTTTAAAGTCATTTTCCATTATGTTAGAATATATTAATATTTTGATGATGAAAAATAGGGAATTATAATATGAAAATATTATAATTGCTTATTTATAGTTTTAAATAAGAAAAATAATGCTGAAGATTTTGTAAGAAAATAGACTATTTAATGCTGCCTGTAGAAGCCAGAACTAGCAAAGCCCAAAGCAACGTGAGCCCGTACACATTTAGGCCCTCGCTACCCAGACCCAGCATGAACCAAACTAGATCCAGAGGCACGAGCCCACGATCGCGATCCAATACATAGGCAGTGCGCAACCCACAAAAGTGAGCCCACAATCTAGAAGCCATGGACGTGATCTAGATCCAGTTCGTGATCTGCTACCGACCCACGTGACCTTTGAAGCTCAACCCAATCCAAAGGCGAGACCTACAAACCTGTTCTCACGACCCACGACCCAAAAACGCTATTCGACGTCACTGCCACCTAAAAGCTCAAATCAAATGCCGATTACAACTCCGTTCAAGTTGAAAAAAGTCTCATTAGAACTAACAGAAAGAGGAACAATTCTAGGAAGAAAAATCAAAGACCCACTACTGAAAAAAATCAAAGATTCAATCCATGTATATATATATAGGCAAGTTATTTTCACACAATATAGTTCTAGCTAATTTTACAATGTTCATTTTTCCTTTCTACTACACCATTATGTTATGGTATCTTTGTGTAGACAAATTATGTTCAATTCTATTTTCTATATAGAACTCTTGAATGTGATAGTTTTGAATTCTTTACGATTATCTACACCAATATATTTGATTTTCAAATTGTTCTCATTTTGAATCTTTTTACAAAAATTTTCAAACATATGAAATGTTACTCTTATACACAATACAAAATAGCTAACTAAATTTAAAATAATCCTCCACAATCACAAATACCTAGTACTTATTAGACAAGAAATCAAAGTAGTCAAATGATATGCCACGTCAGCAGCCATATGGAGGACATGCAAATCCCAACCAGCCTTAGCCCACGTCACCTTAGGATAACTCCTCTTAGTTGCCTTATTACAAAATGCCGTCTACCCACATTTGGTGAAAAACAGAAAACCGATGGCCACCAACCATGATTGAGCAAACAACGGATCTGAACAGTAAAAACTCTCATGCTTGTTCAAAACTATCCACCTTGCATTTAGGAAGGTTTCAAAACAACCATGAAGAAATCTTCTTCTTCGTTCAAGTAATCGATCTCCAATGTCAAAGCAGGATTCAACATAGATCAGTGACAACTCTGAAATCGTACAAGCAAGGAAGGTTTATTCAAATTCTTTCAGCCAAAGAAGGAAAACCGTGTAGACGATGCGTCCCTCATAAATTTTCCTTCTCACTTCTTACATAGAATCGGTCTCCATCGATTCAAGAGAAAAATGGAAACAAGAAGACGATTCCATCGGAAAATTAATAGTATGTTAACTGTAAATTTGATTTTTTGGATTTATTGTACAGATTCACCCTATAACTAAGACCTCGTACAGAGAAAAAAACTCATCAATCAAGACACAATCTTTCCTGCAATTTCTTTGTTTTTCACTTGCCCACCCCCCCCCCCCCCCTCTTTTTTTTATTTGGTCTCTTTATATAAGTCTTTTTTCTAGTTGTACTTACCTCCTAGACTTGTTGCCCTCATTGGTTCAAAGAGATCCATCTGTATCAATTCAATTCATCTCATCTTGGTAATTACTTCTTTTGAGTTAAAACTTGTTTTTACATGTTTTGCTTGAATATATGCATCACACACTATTTTTATCACATTTCAAGTCTTGTAGCACTCTTATTAAGTCTTCTCTATATAACTTTATAGGGTACTTCACATTAATATGGGACAATTTTTTTATGCCACAACTAGTCACTATTGTCTAGATCTACTATTAGGCATATTTCTTTATTTTTAAATATATATATATCTTACTTGTTTTTTCCCATAGATAACATTATTTTTGTCTCACTAGCCATTTTGTAGAATTTTTACCTAATTTTACTTTATAATTTTTATCACACAATTGACTGATACTTATAACATTATATGCTAGTCCTACTACAAGTTAAACATCATCAATTAAAAAAGATGAAGAAGTATTACCTATTGTCCTGATACATTTTATGATGCAAGAGGAGTTTCTCCAAATGATACATTTGCTTCATATTTTGGTGTAATGGTTGAGAACAAATTTAGGTAGTTGGTCATGTTTTAGGAGTATCCATTGTCCAAAATCCTTGCCTCTTTATTCTAATTTGTTTCCTATATTGATTTTAGTTCTTGCACAATACTTTTTTTTTTTTATTTGGGTTCTAGTATCCAACTTTGTTTAGGATCAAGTGGGTTAGTCCAGTTAGAATGCTTTTTAACCTAGATTTTTCTAATTTTGATTCTCTTTCTCTACATAATAGGATAGGATTCATATATATGTTCCAATTTTTTACAAAAACTGCAGTTTGGTAAATTTGGCATGCAAATATTTTCTTTTCAGTTTCTACTTTACAAATGTTACTAAAGAATTTGTTTGCATTTTCTAGTTTGTACCCTATACTAGCGTTGTCGTAAATTTCTTGTTTTGAGCTTATTATCTCATTTAACATCTCACTTCCTTTGATGAACTTGTGATATTTCAAATGCTTTTTCAGATTTTCATATTCTATAAATAAAAAAAATTATCCTTATTTTTACCTTCTAATTGTGTTATTTTCTCTTGAACCTATGATACTTGTCTTTTAATTTCTCATTTTTCGCTTCTAATACACGTAGTCTATCAATTACTTTATTAAATGTTTCATACAGCTCATTAAACAAAATCTAATTCTCACAATTATTAGATCTTTTACCTAATAGTTATCATAGATCTTGCCTCTTCATTGGAGGTTGAATAATTTCCCAAGTGGCCACCAACATTTTTTTTCTTGTACTTTCTTCTATATTAGCCTTCAAAATTAAACTTCGTCCATGTATATGACTTGGTTTTTTACATTCAAAGCAAATGAAATTAGTAGGTTTGATACTTTTATCTTTGTAAAACTCACTTATCTTTTTTAGCAAGTAAAGCAATATACTATCATCAAAATTAAAATTATTATTTTCATTTATCGTAGTCTTAAAAGCTAGATTTTTGTGTACCTACCTTGACTCCTTCTTTCCCCCCTAGTTCTCCTGTTCATTTGGAGATCATGCGTTCGTAGAGATCATAACAATTCATCTAGGTGCATTTTCTTTAGATCATGTGCTTCTTTTATTGTTGTTTCCTTAGCATCCCAATTTTGAACCAAAAATCCTAAGATTTTCTTGACTAGTTTCTCATTTTCATAATGTTTTAACAATAAAAGTTGAGTAATAATATCAAAAAATCTAGTAAACATATTATAAATACTTTCACTTGGTTTCATCATAAATAATTCATAGCTATGGACTAACATGACGATTTTAGATGCTAACCTTTTCAGTTGCTTCATGCAAAACTTTTGATTTATACCATCTATTTTGCAATTAGAAATTCTAATCTATTCAGTAGTAGTTAAAGAGTAAAACAACATAGTTAGTTCTTTTGACATTTGATTAAAAGTGATGCCTAGGGTATTTCTATCACATTGTTTATGATTTTCTAGGATTCTACATCTTGTTCCACCTGTTACGTACATTTTCATCATGTTTTTCTAGTTGTTGTAGTTAAAGCCATCAAATGAGTGGTATATTGCAAGCTAAAATAATGGTCATACGGCTAGCTTTGTGAATCTCAGTAGAATGCATATTTGTAACTTAATCTAGGTAATGCGCACTTTGATACAATTGGTTGGGTCTCAAAGCAATCTAAGAGGAGGGAATGAGTTAGGTTTTTAAGTTCCTTTTAAATTTTTTTCAAAAGATGTGACTAAGTGTGTTTCATAGCATTTATGTACTGTCAAATTGAACAAGACAACAAGGATAAGAATAGTTATATGTGCCTCATCAATTGGAAGAGAGATTGGCTACACAGAATTTATACAGTGATGTTCTTGGCAGGATGACTTCAGCTCCATATATTCTAGTGGCCTCCCTTCCACGTATTCTTAAGGTTTACATTAGTCCTAAACCTGCGGAAACATATAAAGGGGAAGCCATGGTGGCCCTTACCCCAAATGAACTTCAGCATACACCAGCAATGTATAAATTTACCTTGGTTTACCTTGGTAACAAGGTTTGGTTATGATAGACCTCCTATGAATGTCTTTGAGAAACATGTAAACTGAAGTTGGGGATTATTAAAGCTGGCAGTTGTGGGATTGTTGAATGGTTGACATTTATGTATACCTACAGACGGAGCATGGTTTTGCAGTAGCTTGGTCTAGAGATAAGACCGTGTTTGAGAGGTGGCAGTACACACATTTTTAGATGGTCTCCTAACGCTGGAAAGGGAGGTGATCACCGATTAGGGTGATTTTTTAATTCTTTTTTTTTTTTTTCTAGGGTGATATGGTTGTGCTTTCCAGGATTGTGCATTGGTTGGCAAAACCCGTTGTTTTGGAAGTTGCATGGAAATTGGCAAAACCCGTTGTTTGGTTATGATAGACCTTCTGTCCCTTTTTCTTTTTTCATTTCCAAACCACACGACAAAACACACCAATAACTATGATTCAACATCAACTTTTACAAACATTTCATATCTCTAAGATACATAATGACTCCCATACACTTATTGAGCAGAAGACCACACCTAATACTGTGTCGTACTCACCTCCAAGTGTGACTTCTTTATTGTAACTAAACTAGTAAGTCTTCGCATAGTATAATCTTTCCTAGTATGGTGCCAGCTGCGGGGGCAACTATTGGTGCAGTTGTCAACCTAACCGGCTGCAGGGGACCTGGTGCAACATGTCCAGAGCTACGGAGGATCTCAGACATCCCTCGCCGTAGATTTGCTCGTTGTGCTTCACACAATTTTGGAAGAAATACACCTGCCCAAAACAAAAAACGAAAAGAACGAAGGGCAGATGTTAAATCAGTACCATGCTTGCACCATCTTGCAAAGTAACTGGTATAATCGACAATGAAATATAAATGATGCTTGCCTTCACCGGCAGCAAGATTGAAGTACAAGTCAACAATGTTGGGGCAGCTCTCGTAGCACTCATATGAGCACAGTTGTTTGGTGAAGCGAGACTCCAGGAGAGAGTCTGAGGAGATTCCAAGTGTTGTTCGATCAAGCCCACACGTTTTGACGCACTCGTCAGTCTCAACCATGTCCTTCAATTTGTCGGCCAAAATTTCTGATGTACGGCATGTGTATGTTTCCTCTCCACTCCTTTTCACTTGTTTCTCAAGCACACAGCGCTTTCCGGAGGACGATACCGCAAAGGTGCATGTGTCTTGGTCGAGATGCTCACATGTTATTCCTCCTGTAACCACCCAACAGAAGCAGATCTATTTCCATTACTAGCATGGAATCTCAAATAGTTCATATCCATGTGTTTTGCATGGAAAGGAGGAAAGGAATCATAAAAATCACAGAAGATTTGAAGAAGAATGTGAGTCGATGTAAAGCAGAATACTAAATGCGGATTTTTTATTCTCATTTTTCTTGATATTGGAAATAATTATGCCAATACCTAAAGTGCCTTGCGCGGAGAGAGCAAGTGCCAGAGCCAGGATTACAAGGGTCTTCATGGTTAAGTTAGAGGCCTTGGTACCGTTGGAATGTAACGGAAGGAGTAGGTAGAGACTGGTTTGGTATTGTTGGTACTCAGCAATTTTGTGTTCCTTTTCCGAAGAAGGCTGTGATGTTCCATGGTTCGTTGGGACAATGGGGAATATATAGTGCATCAGGGATCACGGTAGATCAGAAAAATAAAAAAAAAAATGTAATTTCGACGTTTAGGAAGTATAGTGATGACCTTACATCAGATGTTAGTGGGGCTCCGGTCTTTCGTGCGCCCCACCAAGGACCATGCGTAAATTGCTTTATTGACCTGGTGGCAAATATCAATCACTAGTCAATCACTTCCGCCATCAGTGGCGGATGCACGGCTGTCCCGAGCTACGTTCCTGTGAAGAATAGTTTTTCAGTTTGTCATGTGGGAAGCTCCCACTGAAATTGTTAATTAATGTCTCGTCCCTCTTGGCTCCAAAAGTGCAAATTAAAGACAAGGAAGAAAAGCATAAAAATGAAATGAAACCTTTCCTTTTTTTTTTTTGTTAACTTAGAATTCTGACCAAGTTTTATTTGATGACTTAAACTAAAAAGTAATAGTTTGTCTTAAAGCATGCTCAAGCTAATTGGAAATACACCCAATAATATTCACATCCATATACTTATTTTACAAGATCTCCCATATGAAATTGACATGTTTTCATATACATCATTGGCTAGATTTGGCTGAATATTAAATAAAAGCCAGCTATTTATGCACAAACTTGTCTTGCATGTGCATCTTGCCAATCCTTAATGGAAGCCTGAAAAATAGGAATCTTTTCAATTATTACGTTGCTACTACTACCACATTTGCATATAAGCCTCCCATGATGTTAAAAGATCTAAATGACTAACCCAAAAGCTATTTTAAGATTTTGAGTATTCTTTTTTAATTTAGAATTCATCTCTTTATTGTACTCCTTGACGTATGACTCATGATCTTCAACACTTCCTATATATTCCAAGAGATCCTTGATATCTAAGTGACACTAAGAAGTAACAAGTTTGGAATAAGATATAGTCTAAACTTTGATAACATATTAAAAGGCTTAAAAGTCTAATTCAAAAATAAGTTTAGGCATCAAAAGTTTATTTTTTAATTTAAACTTTGTTTCAATATTGCTTCTCAGGTGTGAAACCAATTGCCAAAATCACAAGGATAATTAAGAATAAGTGCAAACCAATTACCTAATTTCTAGTGGGAACATTTATTTTTAATTTAGTTTTCCGATGAAGCTTGATTACAGCAACACGCTCAGACCCTAAAATTGGAGGACCAGTGCATCGCATCAAATTCCAGGTCTAGGCTCAAGACTTGTGGCAGGGCGGCTAGAGAGCCGTGTACGACGTTGCACAAGGTAATTTGAGATATTAGTTACCAGAAGCAGTTCTTAGCCACTTAATTGGCGTTGTTAGGAATGTAAGAAAGGATGACTTGGCTGCCTTGTATTTTAAATGGAAGACCACCTTGGACAACAAACTAGGTTTCCTGTCCGACAAGGGATTCCCTGAGGAACAAGAAATGGGATTATGGTCTGGAAGACTGGACAATTACAGGAAACAGAAAATGCAGCAACTAAAGTTCCAATTCTTGGATTTTCTTCTCCGTGGTATGCGGAGCTAGTTAAAATAACTTTTTTTTAGGGCATGAATAACGGCACCGAGTTAGTTATTCATGGACTGGACTTTTGATGGGGTTTCAGCTTTCGCACCTCCCAAGATTATCTTTGAATGCGTTTCTAAATCATTGCAACCTCCCCAAATTTTCGGAAACGCATATATTGAAAATTAATAGTTAAAGTGATTTTCATTTGACTGTGAGCTTTGACGCCCGAGTTTAGCGTTCCGAACTGTGTTTTCAGAGAGTGACAGCGACCAAATGAGGTGGCCGCCACTGTTAGACAACTTAGTGGCTTTTGCAGCATATCCGTCAGAAGCACGGACTTCCATCCACCACCTACCCGAATTTCTGCATAACACCTGTGCACCACCCACATGACGAAATTGATTGAGGTCTTGATTTGCTAGATTAAAGTCAAGGAAAGAAATAACAAAAACAAAAAATGAATGTGAATGAAACTGTTAATTCCACTTTAGCTTTTTATCAAGCTCTCCACATCCCTTTGTTTGGGGAACGAACCCCGGAATTTTATACGGAAATCAAGCAATTTCTCTCCTCTCGCGATGTCCCGCGGCGGCAGTCAAGGCTACTGAAAAGCTATACGGCCGACCAAAAAGTTACTTTTTTCATTAGATAGAATCGTAGCCAAAAATTTTTTAACTCGTACAATTAAAAAGTAATATTAGCTTTTAACAAAACGAAGAACTATTTGAAACATCATTAACCTCTTAGACTCTTCAGTATAAAGTAAATGAATTCATATAAAATACAAAAGAACTCCATTAATACAACTTGACATAAAAAGTTTTATAGAATGGAATTTACAAGGTCTCCTCAAATTAAGACTCATTCTTACATTAATTCTCTCAAGGTCTATCTATTGATGTAAAAAAATTTACAAAAATGTTTGACCAATTGATGAAGAGGTGAATTGGTATAATTTAATTTGAATTTGTAGTATTAGCAAATATAAGATAAACTTTCTATAGTAAAAGAAATTGAATGATGACTTCCTCAAATTAACATATATTGAGATTTTTGTCTATTCCATGGAAAAAAAATGTCATCCTTTTTTTCAATGTACGAAGATGATTTGCAAGAGTATGTTTATTTAGAATGAAATCTAACATCATGTTAAATGATGAAATAAAGAATTGAAATGAAAGACCACAACAACTGAAGAGAAGGAATTTAGCTATTTAACTTCTCAAGATATACTTTGTAACTTACATTTACTATATATGAGTTAAACAAAATAGAATATACTTTTTGAACAAAACACTAACATCTCAATTATGTTAACAAATGTAATAAAAAAAAAATTGTATATGGAAGAGCTTCTTTATTTCAGAATATAAAAATTTTCCAAGAAAATATCATTTTAAATAAGATTTGAAGATTTCCATCTATCATTTCATAGCTTTAGTAATTTTGTAATATTATAGTGTACCCTTATGTTTATGTATTCTAAATTCTACTAATACAAACATACCTTTCCACTAAAAAAACATACAACAGAAGAGCTATACACCAACAGAACAAACAACTCACATGTAAGCATACAAAAGCAATGATATAAGTGAAAATCAAATTGACCTCAATTGACCAACTCGTCAATCTCAATCCCGACTAGTAGGCACAAGCGATATTGTAATCTGAAATCTCTGGGGCATCAATTCAGCAGTTGCCTTTCGGGTCTTAGTGAAACTGAAATATCTGCCACAATTGACTCTAATTCCCACACTTGTTTTTAGTTTTCTTCAAGCATTTTACTAAGCGACTCATTATCCAACCCAAAAGCCAATTTAAGATATGTTGAGTCCATTATCTCATAAACACAAATTTTAATAATTTTTTTAACAATGTAGGACTCATTTGTTACATCTTAATATGCCTCTTTACAATGATGGTCAACAACTTGACCATCATGGTAATATATTATATTGGCAATGCTAGATTCAAATAAATGATAGTCTATAAGGGTGCCAAGGGAAATTCAACTTTTCAATTTTATATTAAAAGGCTTATTATCTCATCTAAAAATTAACTTAAGAGATGGTAGAATCCATTATTTTATAAAATAAATTTTAATAACTTCTTTAGTAATATTAGACTCATTAACCACATCTTTAAGTGAAAGAATTGGAATGATGAGAAAAGGATCATTGGAAACCTAAACTTGACAGAAAACACAATGAAAGGTAAGGAGATGAAAGCCAGCTCTAATATCACTATTGGAAACAACCTAAACAACTTCCCTTTTTAATAGAAGACAAAACAACCACTTGCTTAATGGTTCTAAAAAAAATGATTGGTTCTCAATTTTCTTTTAGATAGTTCATCTTTTTAGATCTCTTACCTTCGTATTCAAATTTGGATATTGATGTGATTGAGAGTGTGAAAAACTCATTGTATTCCCTTAGAACAAAAATCCTCTTGATTGTGTTCTTAGTATTGCTCATGGAATCATCCTTGTCTATAAAATCCTTCATATACCATTCCTACATTTAGTGTTTGAGGGAAAAGACTATGAGTCTTGGGTAAAAAAAGGAAAGTTTATCTGTCCCTAATGGACTTGTTGTACCTTGTTGAAAATCAAGAAAATTTTGTTGAGTTCTCTTCTCATGAGTTGTCGTAAAGGAGTCAACAAGGGAGACAAAAGCCTTCCTAGTTCTTTAAGCATGTTTTAAAATGGAATTTTCTCTTGGATGGTGAGGGAGATGTGTTTTAGAGAATCCTGGGTGTGGTTGAAGGAGTTAGAAGAAAGATTTGAGGTAAGAGATATTGAATCCCAAAGAATTTTTGACATATATGTGATGACAATGATAATGGATGTAGAAATTAAGAATGTTAGTTTATTTAATCATGTCTAGCTAGAAAAATAGAGGTTGAGACTTTAGAATCTTGTGGGAAAGTTGGGAAATTTGAAAATTTAGAAATTAAAATGTAAAATTATTAGTCATTTAAATCACTTTGAAAGAGTGATGAAAGAATGGTTGATGGTTCAGCCAAGAGTTGTATTGGGAAAATTCACATTCATTAATTTTTGTCAAAAGTTGTGTTGGTTTTTGGGAAATTAATGATGGTTGGAAAGTAAATGTAGCAAGTGAAGAAAAAGTCTTCTATCAATGGAAGGATCTTCTCATAATTTAGTGAATGGAATAGTGTCTATACTTATACAGACCAAAGGTAGTATAAGGTTAGTCGAAGGACTACTGTTTGTTCCAAGTTGGAAGACCAATGTATTAAGTTGGAAGAAGTTAGTTGAAGAACGATTAAAAGTTGAGTTTAGGAAAGAACAACTTGATCCAAGTGACAATTTCAAAAGCATGAGAAAAAGGTACGATTAATTAATATTTTGAAAATGAAAATGGAAGGAAGTAAAGTACTTTATAAATCAAATGAGTCCTAGTGGAAAGACAAGGGAATAATGGAAAGTCTTGATGAGTGTTCCTTAACAAGGGAACATTATGTTGACCTAGAGTAATGTAATTCACCTATGGGCTCATGTTGAATGCTTAGTTGTCATGGGTTGAAAGATAGTGTGATTGGTTTAGTGTCCATTTTGGTTGTAAAAGGAAAAGTCGAAGGTTTGATTGAGGGTTTCCTTGCACTTGTAGGCACTATGGCTAGTCTAACGACAAATCTAACAAAGTTTGGCAACAATCACGATTGCTACCCAGTGAGGAATTGTGGTTATTATACTATTGAGAGCCTTGGTTAGTCTGGCCCCTTAATGAGCAGTTCTACAATTGTGATAGGTGCCTATAAGGGGTATTGTGAGGTTAGGAGTACCCGGATCTTTGGGCAACATACGTAATTGGAGGGGTTGGTTTTACATTGAAGAGATCTAGTTAGGCATCATGAGAAAAGATAAGCCCATTAAGGTCATTTCAAGTGAGACATTAAGTGTGGGTATGGACTTCCATCACTGTTTGAAGTTGAGAATACTCCATTCCTAAGCCACAAAAGATGTAAGTGTGATATTTTAATTTAATGATTTGTTCACCAATGGTAGAGAGTTGATTGGTGATGTCATTTGCCTCATGAAAGTATTCAGCCACAATTTGACTACCTTTTGAGATGCCCTATAGTCACATACATAGATGAGATGCCATGGTGGTGCCTTGTGCAGGAAATTCATTGTATAAGGCCTTAGACTTGAGTTGTGAAAGAAATTGAAGAATGGAGAATAGGATCGGAAACCTAAATTAGATGGAAAACACAGTGAGAATAGCTAGAAACATAATTTTATGTTATTAATGAATTTCTTTCATTATTTACATGTAATACATTAAGGCTTCTATATAGATTTACACAAGAAAAAAATGGTAACAAAATCATATAATTTACATGGAGAATTTAACAAAGATTTTGGCTAAAGTTCTTAGTCAACAGTGGCTAAAGTTTGTAGAGGCTTTAGGTTTGTGTCGAGTTGCATGTGGGTTAAGCATGGGTCATCGTTGGGTTGGATTGGAACCAAGTCCCTCCCTCGAGTCATAGGTATTAACATGGAAAGCATGTGCATCTCACACATTGTGGAGCATATGGAAATGGGTTGTTCTAACATGCCCTTATAAGTTAAAGGGGCAAGATGCACAATCAACTTAGAGTGAAGAGTGTGGAATCTAGCAGAGGAGAAACCTTTGGTGAAGATGTCAATAGGTTGATCGATGGATGAGATGAACTAGAGATGGAGCTAACCACAAGCAAGGCATTTAGGAATGAAATGGAAGTCAATCTCAATATGTTTGGTGTAGGTATGGAAAATTGGGTTTTGTAATGAGATAAAAAGCTAACAAGTTTTCACACCAAAGAGTTGGTGGTTGTGGTGGCTAGGCGTGGAGATCATGGAGGAGATACTCTATCCACATAGGTTCGGCAATGGTGTTAGCAAAGGATTTGTATTTTTCTTTAGTGCTAGAATAGGCCACTGTGCATTATTTGTGGGAGCTCCAAGAAATGAGATTATTGCCGAGGAAGATGCAAAACCCACCTACAAAGCAATGGTCATCATGTTCATTAGTCCAACCAACACCAGAAAAGCTATGAAGTAGAGTGGAAGGGTTATGTGTTAAGAGGAGACCAAGTTGAGGGGTGTCAACCAAGTAGTGAAAAATGTGCTTCACTGTTTGCCAATGGTCTAAGGTTAGACGATGAAGAACTTAGTAGGCAAAGTTAACAACATAGGCAATATCTAGCTAAGTGAGGGTAAGTTACTAGAAAGCTTCGATAATGTTGTGATAGAGTCCAGGATCGGCGAGAGGTTCACCACTCCAGAGGAAGAAGGGCTCATTAGTAGTGCAAGGAATGGATACAGTCTTGGCAGCAACGATCTTGACTTGAATAAGGATGTCAAGTGTGAACTTGGCCTAGTGAAGAATGAGGCCACATGGAGTGGGTTGTACTTCAATGCCAAGGAAGTAGTGGAGAAGGTCAAGGTCCTTGATGGCAAATTCCTATTGAAGGAATTGAAGGAGTCGAGACAAAGGAGCTTGGGGAGAGCCAATAAGTATATTATCATTCACATACATAAGGAGAATAATGTTGTATCGGGGAGTGTGGAAAATGAACAAAGAGGTGTTGACAGCAAAGATAATGAAGCTGAGGGAAGTCAAAAAGGTGTTGAGGCATGATAACTCTATTTCTTATAAAGTTATTTTGACCATTTTAGGCAATGTATAATAAATGTTTTGTAATTATATTTGTATTTATTTATATTTATGCATATTTTGTTATTTTATGTTGCAAACCCAAAATAGGTAAAAAATAATAAAAATGAAGTAAAAGATTGAAAGAAAAGAAAAAAAAAAAAAGCAAAAAGAAGCAAGTGCGACTCACGTGGGGTAAAAGGAGGCTTATCATCGTGTAAGAAAAAAAAGGAGAAGAGAGAGGCCGACTATCGAGAGAGGCTGGAGGGGAAGCAACATTGGTGCAAGATGGTCGTGCAACCACCAACTGGAATGTCTATGTTCATCTCCTCGGCAACCCATGTGAGAAGGTGCCCTAACCCATTTTCAGTGACAGTTGAAGCATTTTTTGGCCATATTTAGTTGCAATTTTTGCTAGTGTTGCAGCAATGGTGTGCAGTTTTGTGGCGATTTTTGGCATAGAATGTTGAATGCTGTTTAAGTCTTTTTCATCAAATCTATGCATTTCTATGGCAAATTTGGGCGATTTCTTTGTAGATCAGCACTCTAGGGACCTTGATCTACCTTTTCTAGCATTTTCTATACATAATGGTGGTGATGCGTGGTGGCGTACTGTGGCACGTGTACTGGCGCATGGCAATGCATGATGAAGGCGCGTGGCTACTTGTTTTCATCCCATTTTTTAGATAGCTTCTTCTACTCCATCTACTGTGCAAATTTGTGCAATTGAGGACAAGTTTCTTCTTCTTATGAATTGAAGACAATTTGGTGATAGCTTTTGTATTTTTAGTTTATAGAATGCTTTGTTCAAGTTTTTGTAAATACCATGTTCTAATTTATATTGTTAAAGCTATGATGTAACTTGATTATAATGGTATGAATGTATGACTACTGTGTTTTGTGAGATATTTTGTGAATGTGAAGTTGCATATTACTGACCTTAATGCATTCGAGTGATTAGCTACCAATTAGATGAGCTGATTTGCATGTTAAAGGCCGACAGGAAATGACATGTAGTTATTTCTTGTAATGTGCAACCATAGATTAATATTGATAGACATATACCATGTGGTTTGTGTGGCTTTAGGTGTAAACTAGAATATTCACAAATCTTAATGCACTTAGTTGATTTCAATTCACATGTAAACCTACAGTGAATTAATGAGCTAAGTAGGTTTGCTATACATAGACATAAATAGTGAATAAATTAAGAAATTCCACCATCACATGAGTAGAATCAATCTTACAAGCATGAATGATCTACATTCATATCTAGCATGTTTCAATTATCAAATTTAGGTTAAATTTAGTTGTTTAATCCATGTTTTATCACTTTGATTTGCTAAATAAACTTTAGAAACTGTCAACATTAGTAATTAGTTGATTTAGTAATCACCAATCTCTGTGGGATGATATCTATTCTCATCATTATATTACTTGTTTGACATATACATTTCCATGTAAGATTTCACCGAATAAGTTTTTGGTGCCATTGTCGGGGATTAGTTAGTTTATTACTAATTAATATTAATACCAAATAGTTTCTAAGTTTAATCTAACTTTTATTGCTTTTATTTTATTTTTACTTTTAATCTTTTGTTTTACTTCAGGCAAAAAAACAAAAATATGGTCAAATTGTTATCAATGGCCTATTAAGAGACGACTACTGCATGAAGTAAGTGCCTTCAGTGAACTATGCATGCAATTGGAAGTGCTCAAGAAAAGGAGAGCATATGACTTTTGTGGTGGAGGACATGCGAGCACAAAATGCCAAGTAGGTAATCCATATGCTCATTATAATGATTATGCTAATTTTGTTGGGACTTGGAGCAAGTCACAAAATGATTACTGTGCAATTCAGGATGGCATAACCATAAAAAAATTTTATGGAGTAACCAAAATGAAATAAGACCACCACCAACATTCAAGCAAATAGAAGAGGCAAAGCCTAACTTGGAAGACATGATCAATAAGATGATCACCATTACAAAGTGCTTTATGAGGAGTATTAAAGTGAAATTAGGCACAATAAAATAGGCAAAGCCTAATTTGGAGGAATTAGTTATCGACCTAGCCATCACCACCTAGAACTTTATGGAAAGTACTAAAGCAAGACTTTTAAACCAAGAAGTGATATTATAGAATCAAGAAGTGAGCCTTCAGAATCAAGAAGCTTCAATTAAAAATTTAGAGGTACAGATGGGTCAATTGGTTAATATGATTTCAAAAAGAGAAGAGTGACTTTTTCCTAGCAATATGGAGAAAACCCCTATTGATGATATAGTTATCGACCTGCCATCATCACACAAAACTTTATGGAAAGTACTAAAGCTAGAATTCTAAACCAAAAGGTGAGCCTTCAAAACCAATAAGCTTTAATCAGAAAATTAAAGGTGCAAATGGTTCAATTGATTAATATGGGCTCAAAGAGTCAAGAGGGTCCTTTACTTAGCATTATGGAGAAAAGTCCTACAAATATTGCAAAGGCAACAACCCAAACAAGTGGCAAGTAAGTGGGAGAAGATTATGCTGACAAGAAGATTTTCATAGAAATAGATAAGGATGTTAGCATACAATCGAAGGAGGCACCTAGGAGTAAACTGATTCTAGAAAATCCTTAGTCTTTTATGCCTTGTAGAAAATCCTAAGTCTTTTATGCCTCTATCTCCATCTCCTCAGAGAGTCCAATAATGTGAAAGAGATAAGCAGTTTTCAAAATTCACTAATGTATTTATAAAATTGTACATTGACATTCCTTTTGCAAATGCTCCAGTTCAAATATCTAGTCATGCAGAATCTTTGAAAAAGATACTAGAAAATAAAAGGAAGCTGGAACTATATAAGATATTGATGTTAGGTGAAGAATGCTCAACCATCAAACAACACAAGTTGTCTCCTAAACTGTCTAAGTTCCATTCTCCTTGAGTAACAATGTGGAAGATAGTTTGGCTGAAAACTATAAAGCAAGCACTTCTTAGGAGGAAACCCAAGTACTTTATGGTCTTTTGGTTAGAAATCTGTCACCAAATGTTCATCACAACTCCACATTCACAACCTAAAATCAAGGGAGTTTCCTTGTTCCTTCTTTATGTTGCTTTGTTTTCTTTTAGCATTGAGGAGATTGCTTCATTCAAGTTTAGGGTTGTTGCTATTATTGTTTGAAGTGTACTATTTTGTTGGGTTGTGTTGGAGGTTGTGTGTTATGATAGTTGTGGTTGTGTTAGAAGTATATTGGGAGTGTGTTAGGAGTGTTTTCTATTTTGTTGAAAGTGTGTTAGGAAATGTTATGATGTGTTGTGTTGAAATTCTATGTTTTGTGTTCAAACTTATTATGTTAAAAGTTAGTTTTGTTTTTCTATGAAATTTTTTTTTTTTTTTGTGATGGACCATGATCACCATGATTGGATTCCTTGTTGTGAATTCTTGGTGATTCTTAGGGTTATATAGATTTTGTTCAAACCTACGATTGTGGTATAAGTTAAGTGTAATTCTGACTATGTTGATTCACTTATTAAGCACTAAAAATATGCATTTTTTTTTTTTTGAAATTGTGTGTATCTCTAGAGAACATTCATGTGAAGTGTGTGCTTTTCTTGGATCTCACCCAGTCTTAGAATTTACTTGATTTCCTCTTGAGGCGAAATCCTAAGTTGCATTTGACTGAGAAAATGATTTAGGTCATCTTTGAATCGATTAAGCCTTTCAAGCTAACCTTGTTTACTTATCCTCAATCACCCAGCTAAGCCTTGTTTTTATCCTGATTTTGTTTAATGACATCTACATATGATTTTTCTTAGTCTTTTGATTAATGTTATCTCCTTGTCCTATTCCTATGAATATATTGACTTCTAGTGTGTACAAGTTGAGATCATAAGAGAAGTTGGGAAGAAGGATGTAGTATGGGAAGAAGTTGATTGAAATGATTGTGTGTAACATAGTATGTCATTTTTGTAAATGTAAAAGAAAAAAAAAAGCATTTGCTTCAGGATGGAATAATCCTATCATCTTTTGTTAGAGTCAAGTTACACAGTTCTCTAAAAGTGTAATTAAATATCATCGGTAGGAGAGGATTGAGGTGGCTATACTTAAATAATTTTGTTTTGCTTTATTGTTGCACACATGATTGTGGCTTTTGGTTAGTGTCAAAATGCTTGGAGAGGAAAAAATGAGAACAAGTGGTGGAGAAAAGATCATCTTCATGGAGTAAAAAAGGTAGAGAAGGGCTAGAGCTCTTATGAGATCTTAGAAAGTAATATGTTTATGGGTTATTTGAGCCTAAATGACTTCCATCTTACCCTTAGCCCAGCCTTACATTACAAGCTTATTGATGATGGGATTACATTAGTGGAGAAAGGATTGAAAAGCAAACTTTATGTTGTGGGAGCAACTATGTTAGCCCACACTAACAGCCCAGCCCATATGTTGAATGTCTTAACAATTACATGTTTGGGCCATAACGTGAACCAATGGGTCCAAGAAGCCAAACTTGAAGGGCATCCTAGAGATTCTTTAGGAATTTTGATATATTTAAGACTCCTAAACTGTTGTTTTAGGGTTTTTAAGTTGTCAAGATTCTTACTATCTAGAGTTTCCATGCCTGTCAAGATTCTTACTATTTGGAATTTCCATATCTATCAAGATTCCTACTATCTGAAGTTTCTATTCCTGTTAGAATTCCTATTGTTTTAAGGTCCATAATTTGTTGGGATCCTATCCCTGATTTGTTTAGGATCTTAATTTGGTTAGTTTTGATTTTCCTTGATTTATGGATCTTAGATCCTACCAGACTTAGGTTTTGAATATTCCTTATTCGTCTAGCATTAGGTTTAATTGTCTTTTTAAAGACATTGTTATTTCAGTTGTAAGCTTTCTTTTGAGAGAACTTTTGGAGAAGTCATTGAATTTTGTTTTCTTTAAGCTTTGCCTTTTTAAATTTTGTGCTATTACTTTACAGCCTTTTACATTCCAGTTATTTTAATTCTTGCACTTAAATTACTGTCTTTACATTATTCAATATTTTATTTTCTAGTATTTACCTTTCCAGCCATTTATATTTATGAATTTTCCTGTTATTATTCCATTCCAATCTCTCTATAATCCAAAGCTTACTCCATTGCCATCAAAATCCACATCATGAGCAATCATGGGAGAATATCATGGAGTGATTGATTGGTTGTTTGTTGTGTTATTTAGTGTTTTTGCTCGAGGACGAGCAAAATATTAAGTTTGGGGGTGTTTGAGAGAATATCATGGATTGATTGGTTGTGTTGTTAGAATATGTTGTTTAGTGCTCTTTGTGTGTAATTTTTTTTTTCTTTTTGGCTGTTGTCATAATATTTTGTTTAGAGCTTTTGCTCGAGGATAAGTAAAATGTTAGGTTTGAGGGTGTTGATAACTCTATTTCTTATAGAGTTATTTTGACCACTTTAGGCTATGTATAATAAGTGTTTTTGTAATTATATTTATATTTATACATATTTTGTTATTTTATGCAACAAACCCAAAATAGGTGAAAAATAAGAGAAATGAAGCAAAAGATTGAGAGAAAAGAAAGAAAGCAAAAGAAGCAAGTGGGACTCACATTGGGTAAAAAGAGGCTTATCATTGTGCAAGAAAAAAAAGGGAGAAAAGAGAGGCCGACTGTCAAGAAAGGCAAACGGCGAAGTAATGACGGCATAGGATGATCGTGCGACCGCTAACCAAAACACCATTTATCTTCATCTCCTCTGGCAACTCATGCGAGAAGGTGGCCCAACTCATTTTCAGTGATAGTAGAAGCATTTTTTGGCCATATTTAGTTGCAATTTATGGCAGTTTTGTAGTAGCAGTGTGCAGTTTCGTGGTGATTTTAAGCGAAGAACAACGAATGTCGTCTAAGTCTTTTCCGATAGATCTATATGTTTCTATGGCAGATTTGGGCAATTTCTTTGTAGGTCAACACTCCAGGGACCTTGATCTACCTTTTTCGGTGTTTTCTCTATAGATCAGCACTCCAGGGACATTGATCTATCTTTTTCAGTGTATTTTATACAGAACGGTGGCAACGCGTGCACGGGCATATGGAGGCACGTGGTTACTTGCTTTCATCTCATTTTTTAGACAGCTTCTTCTACTCCCTCTAGTATGCAGATTTGTGTAAACTTCTTGTGAATTGAAGTCACTTTGGTGATAGCTTTTGTGTTTTTAGTTTATAGAATGTTTTGTTCAAGTTTCTGTATTGCTTTTGTTTGTGTAAATACCACATTCTAGTTTATATTGTTAGAGCTACGATGTAACTTGATTATAATGGTATGAATGTGTGACTATTATGTTTTGTGAGATATTCTATGAATGTAAAGCTGCATATTGCTGACCTTAATGCATTCAAGTGATTAGTTAACACTTAGATGAGTTGATTTGCATGTTAGAGACTGATAGAAAATGACATGTAGTTACTTCTTGTAATGTACAACCATAAATTAATATGAGTAAACATATATCATGTGGTTTGTGTGGCTTTAGGTGTAAATTGGAATATTCACAAATCTTAATGCACTTAGTTGATTTCAATTCACATGTAGAATTATAATGAGTTAATAAGCTAAGTAGATTCATTATACCTAGACATAGGATAAATTAGGAAATTCAGCCATCACATGAGTAGAATCAATCTTACAAGCATGAATGATCTACATTCGTATCCAGTAATTAGGTGAAATCAAATGCTCTAGCATGTTTCAGTTATCAAATTTAGGTTAAATTTAGTTGTTTAGTCCATGTTTTATCACTTTGATTTGCTAGATAAACTTTATAAACTATTCAACATTAGTAATTAGTTGGTTTAGTAATCATCAGTCTTTGTGGAATGATATCTATTCTCATTATTATATTCCTTGTTTAACATGTACACTTGTATGTAGGATTTTACCAAACAAGGCAATTGTACCATACTTGGGGGGCCTGTTTTAGACCATACAAAGAGCAATAGAGACAACATACATGAGTTGAATGATCAAGATCTATGAAGTCGAGAGGTTATTCCATGTAGACAACTTCAAAGAGGTAGCCATGGAGGAATGCATTAGAAACATCAAGCTAACGAATGACCTAACCATGGGAGAAGAGAGATAATTGTGTAGATGGTCATAGTTTGGCCATTAGGCTAAAGGTCTTAATGAAATCAATGCCTTCCTACTAATGAAAGCTTTTCACAACAAGGCGAGCCTTATAGCATTCCAAAAAGTGGTTAGCATGGAGCTTAACCTTAAAAATCCACTTACAGCCAATTGAGCGAGCACTAGAGGGAGATGGAACAAGGGTTTAGGTGCCATTGCGAATGAGAGCAATATACTTAGTGGCCATGGCCTCATTCCAATGGGGATCACGAATAGCTTGGGTGAAGTAGGTAAGTTTGGGATAGGAGTGGCATAGGCAATAAGGGCAAAGGTATGGTGGCGAGTGAGGATGCAATGCTAAAGAGTGTTGTCTCAAAGGTAGGTGATAGGGTGCTAAAGAGGACAAGGGAAGTGGGGAAAGAGGTGGCAATTCAAAGGTGGGAAGAGAAGGGAGCTATGGAGAAGGAGGAGACATCGAAGTGGAGGGAGGCATGAAGGGATTAGAAACAAGGTCAGGTGGGGCATTGGGCATAAAGGGAGGGGATTGGTAGGGGAAGACGTACTCATGGAAGGTAGCATCAGCCACAATGAAGAAGTAGTGAATTTCATGGCAATAGCAATGATACTTATGGTAATTTGGGGGATAACCTATGAAGACACAAGCACGGGATAGGGGGCAAGTTTATGAGGAGTATAGAGCCAAAGATAAGGAAAAACAACACATCTAAAACACAAAGGTGGGAGAAGGGTGGGAGGTGATGGAAGAGAAGTTGCCAAGGGAAAATCTGACCATTAACTAAGGTTAGAAGATGATTAATGAGGTACATAACCATCTTGAAGGCAAAGTCCCAAAAGTGAGAGGAAACCCCAGCTTGATGAAGTAAGGCAACACCAGTTTCAACTATGTGCCAATGTTTGCATTTGGCAATTCCATTCTAAAATGGAGCATAAGGGCAAGAAAGCCATTGATGAATGTCATTCTATTAGAGATAGGCATGAAAGGTGGTAGAGACAAACTTCTAGACATTGTCACACTGAATTGCCTATAACCTACACAAAAGTTGATTTTCCATAAAGGTGTGAAAAGTAATAAAAATATCCATAAATTGAGAATGGGATGAGAAAATGTGGAACCAAGTGAAACGAGAAAAATCATCAACTAAACAAACATAGAATTTATTTTTGTTCAATGACACTATAAGAGAGGGGGCTTAAACATCAAAATGGACTAATTAGAGTGAGGTTAAAGGACCTAGACAAAGAAAAGAGGGTAGGGATGGTGATGGCTTTTACTAGTAGTGCACATATTACAAAGGGGACATAAAATAAAGGAGACACAAATGTTGAAGGACTTCAACAACTGAGTAAGCACATCAAGGGAAGGATGACTAAATGATGGTGCTGAAAAAGGTGAGAGCTAGAATGGACAATAATAAAAGCACAAGTAGGAGGCAAAGTGTCGGAGGTCGAGACTTGATAGAGACCACAATCAAAGGTGTCATGGAGGATGATTTGACCCATGCAAGAAAAGATGCCCTAAAAATGATTTGCAGAAAACATGAAAAAACAATCATTGTAAAAAAAATAGAGAAATTGACAATAAGTTTTTAGTAATAGATGAAACAATGAGGATATTGGATAGACAAAATAAGGGAATTTGAAGAATTCCTTTGTGGGTGATGGAAAGGAAACACCATTACTTATGGTGAGTTGTTGAGAGCTAGTGTAGGGAGAAACACTAGAGAGAGAGGCAGTGGAATCAAGATTTGGTGATAAGCACTAGAGTCAAGATGCCAAGAGGTAAGATCAAGGGAGGAAGAAGGGGGAAAGGGTGAATTGTAGGGAGTAAGGGGAGGAGGTAGATGGCTATATTGGGCCTAGGGATAAAGGGCCTAGTTGTAGTAAGGTGAGCCGAGGTAGGAAAAGTGGGCCTAGGGAGAGTAGGTAGCAAAGTAGGCCTGGTAATGACATTCTCGACCCTTGTGAGTGAGTAGGAGCCCGTGGAAGACCTCCTAGTTGAGGGTGGCCGTCTACATCTAGATAATGGAGATGGAGGAGGTGAGGTTGTTGAACTTGTCACCAAGATCATGGAGAGCTTGTGATTGGTACTCCGATTCAAGTAAGCATTCACTAATCACAAGTGTGATGGGCCTATAACTCATATGTCCTAAGATCGAAACTTAGCTTTGATACCATAAAAGAAATTGAAGAACGAAGAATAGGATCACTCTTAGATTAGATGGAAAACATAATGAGAATGGCCAAAAATATAATTTTGTGTTATTGATAAATTTATCTTGTTAATTACATACAATACATTAAGGCTTTTATATAGATTTGCACAAGGAACAAAACAATAACAAAATCGTATCATTTACACGAAGAATTCAACAAAGATTTCGGCAGAAGTTCTTGGTCAGTGGTGGCTAGGGTTCATAAAGGCTTTAGGTTTACATCAAGTGGCACGTAGGTTGAGCACGAGTCACTATTGGGTTGAATTGGAACTGAGTTGTCTCTTAGGTTATAAGTGTTGATGTGGAGAGCCATGCATCTCAAGCACTATGGAGCGCATGAAAGTGGGTTGCTCTAACAAGCAACATGTGGGTATTTAAGCATATTTGAGATAATGATGTCAAATGTAGTGTTTAATATCTATGTCATTGTAGTTTGATCTTTGGTGTCTTGTGAAATGTTAGTTTTGTCTCATATAAGTGATGAGATTTCCTAACTTGAAGCCTTAAAGTTTTGGATGGGTCTTCATACTGTAATATAGTATTAAAGCTAGGGATGAACCTTCACTTTGTAAATCTCCACACTTTGAAGTTGGCTTTAGTTCACATGCAATACTTGTGTCAGCATGCATATAATAGAGTGTTAAAGGTGGGTGTTGTCCCATATTAAAAGTGTGAGAATGAGCATTTGAACTTATAAGTGATAAGATTTTTCCACAAATTTGTCATTGGCATCAAGCTCAAAAAGTGATTCTCATGGGCAAGGTCTTGATCCATCAACAATGGAAAGAAGCTTATTGGCCTTTTAAATAAGGAGTGATATGGCCGTTCTAAATCAAGCAGTTAGAGCCTTTCAAATGAATGCCAAGATCAAACATGGAAAGGTTACTAGAAGTATGGCTCTTGTTGGCACCATTAGGGTGAGCAAAGGAAGCCAAAGTGGAAGCCATTTTGAGCAAAGAAGCAAAAAAAAAAAAAAAAAGGGCTGATACCAAGTTAAAGTAGCTGAAAAACCAACAATTAGTTGGGCAAGAAACCCAAATCAGAAGAAATACTCAATTGGAGAGACAATATGAGAGAAATTGATTTTAGTATTGGATAATTTACAGTTATGTATGATGGGCATTTGTTGAAAACCTGTATCTTGGAAAAATTAATTTTACATCTGCATGAATATGGTTCTGCATTGTCAATCTTAGAGTTTGTTTTTATCTCTTCTTTGCGGATCATATTTCTTGCTTAGAAACCAGTCATTGGTATGGGATTTGGAAGCATGCTTTATGAAGTCTTTTTCTTTTTTCTCGGATTTTTAGTCGATACTTAGTCTTCTTCCGTCAAGAGTTCTATCATTTTTCCTCACATTTTTATCCGATGTTTTCAGTCGGTGTTGGAAAGTGGGACGGTCAATACTTGAGTAATTAGATATCCCAGTCGCCTGAACCTTCCTTGTTAATAAAAAAAGAAAAAAGAAAAGCTGGGGTAACTGGTATAAAGCCAGGTGACCACTGATACTATGTTCGTGGCCGTCAAATCTATAGTGGTCCAGCTATGGCAACGACGGCCTTTCAACAACGATGACAGTTCCGTGATGGACGTCTTGTGGTCCCATAATAATAGAACTACATTTCCTTTCAACATCATTTCCAGAAAATCACTTTCATTTTGTCTTTTTATTTTTATTTTTTTATGTTTCGGAATCTGAAACTCAAAAACGTTGTAAAACTTTATAAAAAAACCCCATAGATATCCTCTAAGCTCGTTACGCAAACCTAATCATTTAAGTCCAAGATAAACAGTTTTAGTAAAACACTTACCAGGAGTGTTTGGCTCAAACGGCTATCACAATGATCACAAGTTTAATTTATAGATTCAAAAGGGTGGATTATTGTAATAGTAACGTAATACGATAAAATGCAATCCTGATTTTACTACGAAAAATTGTAATTGCTTAATACAGATCCGGATGAACATATCATCTCTTCTCTAACAAGCTTAATACAAAGACCGATTATAAGGGGTGGTTACTTAATAATACATATATAAAACTTGTTCTAGCGAAAATTCTGAAATTTGGTTTCATTTTTCCATACTGTCCAGTAGCTTATGCCTGAATGAACGATTGGCTCCCAGCCATTCAAATCAAAGCACTAGTTTGGTAAGATGTCCTAATTGCTACTACTCCCTTCGGTCTTCTCCGCGTTATGCCTCTAATTGTTTGATTTGCATCATTGACTATCAAAAGTTTATATCGTGTCCATGGTCGGAAAGGAGAATGTTTATATCAAATTGAGATTGACCCAAAAAGGAGAATTGATTTGGACACCGTAGCTGAATGAATATAATCTCTTTTTCTCCTTCTGTTCGTTTTTTTTTTTTTTTTCATTTCCAAACCACAAGACAAAACACACACCAATAACTATGATTCAACATCAACTTTTACAAACATTTCATATCTCTAAGATACATAATGACTCCCATACACTTATTGAGCAGAAGACCACACCTAATACTGCGTCGTAGTCACCTCCAAGTGTGACTTCGTTATTGTAACTAAACTAGTAAGGCTTCGTATAGTATAATCTTTCCTAGTATGGTGCCAGTGCGGCGGCAACTATTGGTGCAGTTGTCAACCTAACCGGCTGCAGGGGACCTGGTGCAATATGTCCAGAGCTACGGAGGATCTCAGACATCCCTCGCCGTAGATTTGCCCGTTGTGCTTCACACAATTTTGGAAGAAATACACCTGCCCAAAACAAAAAACGAAAAGAACAAAGCGCAGATTTTAAATAAGTACCATGCTTGCACCATCTTGCAAAGTAACTGGTATAATCGACATTGAAAGGTAAATGATGCTTGCCTTCACCGGCAGCAAGATTGAAGTACAAGTCAACAATGTTGGGGCAGCTCTCGTAGCACCCATAAGAGCACAGTTTTTTGGTGAAGCGAGACTCCAGGAGAGAGTCTGAGGAGATTCCAAGTGTTGTTCGATCAAGCCCACACGTTTTGACGCACTCGTCAGTCTCAACCCAGTCCTTCAATTTGTCGGCCAAAATTTCTGATGTACGGCATGTGTATGTTTCCTCTCCACTCCTCTTCACTTGTTTCTCAAGCACACAGCGCTTTCCGGAGGACGACACCGCAAAGGTGCATGTGTCTTGGTCGAGATGCTCACATGTGATTCCTCCTGCAACCACCCGACAGAAGCAGATTTATTTCCATTACTAGCATGGAATCTCAAATAGTTCATATCCATGTGTTTTGCATGGAAAGGAGGAAAGGAATCATAAAAAATCACCGAAGATTTGAAGAAGAATGTGAGTCGATGTAAAGCAGAATACTAAATGCGCACTTTTTATTCTCATTTTTCTTGATATTGGAAATAATTATGCCAATACCTAAAGTGCCTTGCGCGGAGAGAGCAAGTGCCAGAGCAAGGATTACTAGGGTCTTCATGGTTAAGTTAGAGGCCATGGTGCCGTTGGAATGTAACGGAAGGAATCGGTAGAGACTGGTTTGGTATTCTTGAAACTTAGAAACTGTGTTTCTTTGCCGAAGAAGGCTGTGAAGTTTCATGGCTCTTTGGGACAATCGGGAATATATAGTGCGTCAGGGTCAAGGTAGATCAGAAAAAACAAAGAATGTAATTTCGACGTTTAAGAAGTTTAGCGATGAACTTTACATTAGATGTTAGTGAAGCTAGGCTTTCGTGCGCCCCATGGGGGACCATTCATAAAACGCTTCATTTACCTTGTGGTAAATATTAATTACTAGTGCCCCCAGGGGTGTGGTTGAGATGGTAGAGGCCCGTGTGGGATTTCCTACAAAGTAGGGATCCTGGGTTCGAAACCCCTTGGCGACATTCCTGACTCACATAGGGCAAAGGCTTTGGGGTGAAGTGCTGGCCCCCAGTTTGAGCCACCATGCAAGTGGTGGGGTTCTGGGTTATCAAAAAAAAAAAAAAAAAATATATATATATATATATATATATATTAATTACTAGTCAATCACTTCCGCCATCAGTGGCGGGTGCAAGGCTGTCCCACGCCAAGTGCCTGTGAAGAATAGCTTTTCAATCTGTCGTGTTGGAAGCTTCCACTTTGAAATTGTTAATTAATGTTTGTTCCCTTCTGCCTTCAAGAATGCAAATATAAGAAAAAGGGGATAAGTATAAAATGCAAATGAAACCTTTTTGTTTCTGCTATCTTTTGGCCATTCGAAATTGGTACGTTTTCATACGCATCTTCAGCCGGATCTGGCTGAATATTAAACAAACGCCATCTGTTTATGCATAAACTTGTCTTGCATGTGCATGTTGACGGTCCTAAACAGAGGCCTGGAAAACAAGAGGCCTTTCATTTATCACCCTATTACTACCACATTTGCGTATAAGCTTCCCGCGGTTTTAGAACCTACATCGTTGTTCTAATAAGCAAGAGTATTAATTCATCCATTTTTTTCTCTCTTTTTTTTTTTTCAGGTAAAAAGGGATGTGAAGGATTTTATGTCAAATCTGTGACCTCCTTTATTCAAAACAACATGAGTTCCAACCAGATTGACAATTTGCTTATCCATGTTAATACTTCTATTATTTCAAAACCCAAACGAGATTGACAATTTGGTTGAGGCTAACATTTGCTTTTTATTGTTGTTTAGGTCATATGAAAAAAATAAGGCTAGAAATACATTGTCCTTTGCCCTTTGCCTTAGCTGTGGTTTGTAGATGCTAAGTTGGTAATAATTCCACTTCAAGAATCTAATGCATTAAGTAGAGTTTGGCAAGTAGCCATGGGTATGGAAAAGGCCACGCCTACCCACAAGATTCTTAACCGAAAATGGCGTCCGACCCTAGCTCTGTCAATCGTGTTTCTAAGCCAAGTCACATCCGAAATTTATAAGCAGGTTTACAATCTTTTCTGAGGTCTTTTTGGAATTTCCTAGACTTTGTGAATTGTTACCACTTGAAAGAAAATAGATCTCTCTAGATCTATTTTCTGTTGAAGACCTAAAATACTCTTTCATCTACAGAAATAAAAAATAACCCTTGGGGCAAAAAATGTGGATGATTAAGAAAGAACCTCGACCAATGTCGACTTTCGTGAACAAATCAGACAGATGATAGAGAATGATTAGACAATACCGGGTTTTAAAGATGATGAATATATTTAAGACAAAATAATGCCATCTTTTGTACACTTTAAACTGGGTTTTTGGTGCTGTCCATAATACAAATAGCAAGTGAATGTGATAGAAAGAGTTAGGATAAGGAGACTGCAAATTGTTCACAGTTCCAATAAAACTAACTAAATATAATAACTTTTTTTTTTAACATTCCCAAGTGGGAAAAGATGGCTTGATTAAAAGCCCTATATATCCTTGTGGATTCAAATTTAAGAATGATACCGAAATCTGGATATATTTTGGGTCAATGCTCAAAAGTTTCATGTATACAATATCTTTCTAGAAATGAAGAATGTAAAAGGCCTAAAAACTCAACTCAAAAGCTATCTTAAGTCTTTTAGAATTTATTTAAAAATTTACACTTGACCTTATGATTCCTTCTCTCAAATGTGTGACTTGTGGTCTCCAACACCTCCCTTGCATATCAAGAGGTCATCTAAATATTAGTAACACCAAGAGGTAATAGATTAGAAGCAAGGTATAGCCTAAATTCTGATAATATATTAAAATATCTAAAAATTAGTTCAAGAATGAAACTTTTTTTATTAATTTAAACTTTATTTCAAAATTGATTCTCTTTGTTGTCAAAGTGAATCTCCAACAAGGAAGGACATTTTCCTAAATCACTAGAATAATTAAAAGTAAGTGCAAACCAATTACCCAATTTCTAGCAGGATCACTTAATTTAGTTTCCTCGTGAAGCTCGATTACAACAACAAACTTAGACCGTAAAGTTGAGGACCGGCGCGTCCCATCAAATTCCATGCCTCGGCTCAGGACTTGTGGCAGGGCGGCTAGAGAGCCGTGTCCGACGTTCCACGAGGTAATTTGAGATATTAGTTATTAGGAGCAGCTTTGAGCCACTTTCTTGGCATTGTTAGGAATGAAAGGAAGGATGACTTGGCTGCCTTATGTTTTAAATAGAAGACCACCTTGGAAAACAAACTAGGTTTCCTGTCAAACAAGGCATTCCCTAAGGAACTAGAAAGTGGGTTAATGGTATGTAAGACTGGACAATTGCTGGAAAAGGAAAATACAGCAATTAAAGTTCCAATTCTTGGACTTTTCTTTTCCGTGGTATGCGGAGCCTGTATGAATAACGGCACCGACTTAGTTACACTTTTGACGGGGTTTCAGCTTTGACACCTCCCATGATTATCTTTGAATGCGCTTCTAAATTATTTCAACATCCCCAAACTTTCGTAAGCTGATATATTGAAAGTAAATACTTAAAGTGATGGTCATCTGACTGTGATCCTGACGCCCGCGTTCAGTTTTCTGACTGTGCTTTCAGAGAGTGAAGGCGTCCAACGGATGTGGCGCCACTAGTTAGACAAATTAGCCGCTTTTGCAGCTTATCCGTCGGAAGCACGGACTTCCATCCAGTACCTACCCAGATTCCTACGGAACACCTGTGCACCACCCACATAACGAAATTGATTGAGGTCTTGATTTGCTTGATTAAAGCCAAGGAAAGAAAGAAAGAGCTTTGACTGTGATCCTGACGCCCACGTTCAGCTTTCTGAACTGTGCTTTCAGAGAGTGAAAGCATCCAACGGATGTGGCGCCACTAGTGAGACAAATTAGCCGCTTTTGCAGCTTATCCGTCGGAAGCACGGACTTCCATCCAGTACCTACCCAGATTCCTACGGAACACCTGTGCACCACCCACATAACGAAATTGATTGAGGTCTTGGTTTGCTTTATTAAAGCCAAGGAAAGAAAGAAAGAGCTTAGTTTAAGTGGCAAAAGGCTCGAGCACTTTAAAGCAGGTTGTCCAAGTAATTCCACTGCCAAGTCCCAAGCAGACAAAAAGTGAACGTGATTGAAACCATTAATTCTGCTTTGTCTCTTTATCACCCTCTCAACATCCCTATGTTTGGGGAATGAACTCTGGAACTTTATACGGAAATCAAGCGATTTCCGTCGTCTCGCGATGTCCTGCAGGCAGTTCAGGCTATTGAAAAGCTATACGGCCGAAAAACACTGTAGAGTTCTTTGTGGAAAAAAAAAAGTAGATAGAAGCATAGCCAAAATCTTTCAACTCTTACAATTGAAAAGTACTGCTGTCTATTAGATCACGAGATGGTTAATAATTGAGCAATTGGTGTTATTCAGTATTGTATGAATGCCCATGGCTACAATTTTGATTATTCTACTCAAACAATTACAACAATTACAAGTAGAAGCAAAAATCAAACGAATAGAAAAACTGGGATGATGCAGAAAACAAAGAATATACACTTGACACGTATTACACAAAAATGACAAAGAAGAAAAGTCAAACAACCAACGTGCTAGCATTACTTTTAACATACCCTGAGGTTGTTGCCATTTAACCAATGTTTGGGTAAATAATCTACTAGTTGTTCATTGATAGATACATGAGAAGTCAAGATGATTCTCCTCTGCAATTTTTTACATACAAAGTGATAATTAATTTGTCTATGTTTGGCCTTTTTATATATTATGGGATTTGCAGCAATCTTCACAATTAGTTTTTTTTATCACAAATATCTCTAAAAAATGAACCTCTAGATCTTCATGCTAAATTGGCATATTTTCATACACATCTTTGGCTAGATCTGGTTGAATATTAAATAAATGCTCGCTGAAACTTGTCTTGCATGTGCATCTTGCCGGTCCTAAATGAAGGCCATGAAAATCAAAAGGCCTTTCATTTATCACCCTATTACGACCACATTTGCGTATAAGCTGCCCATGGTTTTTGCTAAACAACTAGATTCAAATTATAATGGTGATAATATGTATGAAATTGTTATAAAGAAGAACGACCACAAGAGTAGTGCTATATGTATAGATTATAGAGTTACAACCTACTGGGCCAAAAGGCCAAGCTCTGTATAATGGGTAAAGTGGATCATTTTCTTAATAGTCCTCCTCAAATTGGTGGCTTGACACCTTGGTTAGTAGGTCTATAAGTTGATCCTTGGTAAAGATGTAGGCTATGCAAATGAAATGGCTTGCTACCTTCTCTTGAATAAAAGAAAATGGCTTGCTTGGTCTTTTCATGCAGAAAAGCATTCATAATAATCTTCATAGCAAATTCATAGTCATAATAAAGGGTCATAGGTGATTGTCAAGGTACTCGTAGATCTTGAAAAATCTAAGGAGCCAAATGATTTCATGTGCTTGGGAGGTGGACATAGAGATAAATTAGTGTCCCAACCAATCGTTGATATTCAATAATGTCCTTGGGAGGTGGACATAGAGATAAATTAGTATCCCAACCAATCGTTGATATTCAATAATGTCCTTAGGAGGTGGATCCTCCCCTCTTTGTAAGAAGTCATCACAATCTTTACTAGTAAACTTGAGATTCTATGCCATAAAAGTGTTATCATGCTTACATATAAGAGTGCATAATCCAAAACTAGCTCTAAAGCATATTTTCATTGATTCATTATAATCCCAGACTTTGCTTATACCATCTCTACTCCCAAAACATATTTTACTAACCTACGGTCTTTCTTGTGGAATTTTGAACATAAAGAATTCTTTAGTCCTTTGATAGCTTTTTCATCACCCTTTGATAAGCTTATCATCAATGCAAATGAAAACAATAAGGAAGCCCTTTTGTTCTTCAGGAAAAGAGTATCATGCTATAATTAACAAAAATCTATTTGTATGAGGGCTTTTGTGACATATGATATCATTGTTTGGAGGTTTGTTTAAGACTGTACAATGATTTTTTTCCAAGCAGGATCTTTGCTTCCCCTTTTTCCCTAAAGGCCTTCAAGAAAAGTAATGTAGATCTCCATATCATTTACCTTGAAGAAAAGCATTTTGTACATGTACCTAGTGTATGTTCCAATAACAAATAGCATCCAAGGAAGTAAGGATCCAAATAGTTATCATCTTACCAACTGGAGCAAAAGTCTCATGGTAATCAATGCTTTCATGTTGATTGTATCTCTTTGTTACCAAGCATGCTTTATAGTGTTCAATACTCACATTAGCCTTTTACTTAATCTTATGTACCCGTTTATAACAAATGGGCTTTCTCCTTGCAAGCAAAGAAATTAGTTTCCACATATTGTTTGATTTAAGAGCTTGAATCTCATTAGTCATAGTTTCCCTTCTTAGGACTGAAATTTCTTTTTGATAAAATGATGGTTCAACAATGAAGGAAATAAGAGCAATAAACTAATTATGATGGGAAGAAAGGCACTATGACATGACTTAGGAAATAAGGTGAACTATATGGGATGAATTAGGTGAATTTGTAGTATCAATATCAATAAGTGAGCAAACGTATTCACAAGTCTAAATAGGTGGTTTAAGAAATCTACCTATCCATTGGGTAGATAATGTTAGGTATACTAGCTAACCAAGGAAAAAGGGGGGGGGGGGGGGGGGGGTTGAATTGGTTATCTAGCTCTATGTCTATTAATTTTGGTTTTTTACACCCATCACAAGCTCAAATAACGCACCAAGTAAGAATATAGACACCAAGTCAAAACAATCACAAACAACAAGCACATGCATAAAATTTATCATAATGGTTCGGCACTCACGCTATGTCCACCCTCTTCTTCCTTTAACCCAACTAGTTGAAGTCCACTTTACTCATTGATTAGGAGAAAATATTCTCCTAATCCTTCCAATTTCTCCTCCAAGGAATCATAGAACTTTAGGGTTATAATCAAGGGTTGACTAAACCATGTTACAATAGCAAATCCTCAAATGATATATAGTTTATAAGGGATTTTGCTAATCAAAGAGCTTATCTAAGATATAGAATATAAATTCAAGATCTAATCACAAAAACCCCAAATTTTAGTAAATTAGGGTTTTAGATTTACAACAAATTTTATGTGTAAATAATAATCAAAGTTCAATCAATACATAAACAAGTGTATACAAGAATATATAATCACAAGAATATGATCTTTAAGGAATATCACCGAGGCTCTTCATAAAATCACAATACTTGAATTGGTTTGATTTCTTTCTTCGATTTTCACAATGAACTCATGCAAGAACTCCTTTTTGAACCATAAAAAGGAACCTTTATAGGACATTCGAATAATATAAGCTGATTTGAGATTTTTGCCAAACCTGACAACATCAAAAGCTTATTCCCGTTAAGAGACAAGGTAGTTCCATCAATCTATAGTTGAGACTTTGATTTAAACTCTTAATCATCACAATCATTTGTTCTAACATTAAATCATTTATCCTTTCTTACCTTTAGGAGAGTAGGCATTCGGTGCAAAAAAGACAGGAGGCTATCTTGGTCAATAGAAGCTAAGGCTTTTAATCCGAGTGTTATAGGTTAAGGCACCTTTCTCTTAGTTAAACGATGCGTATCATTATCCACTTAAGTTGGATTAGACTTGTGGGCTTAGATCATACTTATAGACTTGGATCAGACTTGCGGGCTTAGTTTCTTAGTTTAGCCTTAATCACACATAGGCTAAGCTTTTCAAATCACCTTTAAACCCACACAGGCTTGGATCATCTCGGATTAGACTTTTCAAGTCTCTCGGGCCTAAGATTCTCGATCCAAGCTTGTATAAGCTTAACATATAAATTAAACCGCTTTTGCATAAACTCCCTAAAAAAAAAAAAAACACTAGCATCACATTCTTTTTGATATGAAGACCATCCAACTTGTGAATATTATGCAACTAATATTTTCTTTCTTCCTTCTTATTGGTCAAGAAATATTCTTTTAGAACTTGAATAAGATTGCAATATATCAAGATGTAGGAACCCAACTACTTTATAATATCATTGATTGATATTGTAATTTGTACACCTTTTACTTCCTATGGTTCTCTTTTGCACATACATATATGAAAAAAAAAACTATACAATTAGCAATAAAATTTGTCACAACAAAACATATCTTTTTCCAACAATCTTCCCATTTTTTATGATGATAAAATTTTCACAACTTAAGCATATAATAGCACAAGTCATCATTCGAAGTGAGCAAAGTGTAATAAAAAATGTTTTCATGACAGTCAACACAAGGTAGAGTCTTCACAATATCAAGTTTGTTTCATTACAACCAGAATAGCAAGAATTGCATATTGAGCAATCAGCAAAAAATATTCAATAATAAGCATCCTCACATTCAATATTCAATTAGCAATAGTAACACCAGTTGAAAACATATTTTCAACATACATTCAAGGTGTTAAAGAGTCATCCCATGTTTTGCACTAATAAGTCATAAATGGAACATACATGTGCAATAGTAATCTTTCCCCTTTTTTTTCATAATAAAAAAGAGCATAGGATAACATTTAGCAGATATAGTATAGGAGTGAAGTAGTTGAGAATGATGCTAGTAGTAAAAGGAGTAAGATAGCTAACTTAGTAAAGCAAATCAAGGTTCATGGTGCTCCCTTTCAAAATAGGCATACTTACAGAAATAGAGAATATCGAGCAAAGAGTATAAAAAAAATGCTAAGAAATGTTTTCAAACCAGCACATGCCAAGTAGGGTTGGAGCCCTTCATCCCACATCGCGCAGAGAAAGGCTGGTCCCTGGGCTAGTAAGTGGGAGGTGTGCTGACTTGGTATGACGCATTTTGGGGCGTAAGTGTGAAGGCCCTGGTCGCCAAGAACAAAACCCCTGAGCCGTTGGGCGGAGGGGGACAATATCATACCAGGTGGCCCCCACTTAACTATTGGTATTGTTGGTATTGGAGCCAGACCTCAGGGACCGGCGAGTGATGTCTTGGGGTGCCGAGACTTGAGGGGTGGGAGGGTTGGAGCCCTTCATCCCACATCGCGCAGAGAAAGGCTGGTTGGTAGGCTAGTAAGTGGGAGGTATGCTAACTTGGTATGACGCATTTTGGGGCATGAGTGTGAAGGCCCCAGTTGCCAAGAACAAAACCCATGAGCCATTGGGCAGAGAGGGACAATATCGTACCAGGTGGCCCCCACTTAACTATTGGTATTATTCTTCGAAGAGCATAAGATTTTTCTTTATCCAAGGGTGGTTTTGTAAAGATATCAACAAGCTGCAAGTTAGTTCGAACAAACTCAAGAGCAACATCACATTTTTGTACATGGTCTTTAATAAAATAATGTTTTATCTCTATATGCTTAGTTTTAGAGTATTGTATAGGATTTTTTGTCAAGTTTATAGCACTAGTATTGTTGCATTTTAATGGAACATTGGTGGAGTAAACACCATAATTTTCTAATTGTTGTTTCATCCATAAAATTTGAACACAACAACTAGTAGCAACTATGTACTCTGCCTTAGTGGGAGAAAGAGCTAAGCTATTCTATTTAAATCATCATGTTTTTGAGAAAGTTGCAAGCGCCACTTGTACTCTTTCTATCTATTTTACAACCAGTATAGTCAGAATCACCAAAAGCATGCAAATCAAGAGTTGTGTTTCTAGGATACCAAATTCCTAATGTGGCCGTGTCTTTCAAACATCTGAATATTCTTTTAATAGTAGTTAAGTATTGTTCTTTAGGGTCAAATTGATATCTAGCACATAAACATACACTGAACATAATATCAAGTCTAGATGCATTCAAATACAACAATCAACCAATCATTACTCTATAGAGTTGTGAATCAACACTAGTCCCATTTTCATCATGAGATAAAGAAATAAATGTGCTCATGGGAGTGTTTATAGGTTTGGAATCATGCATTTTGTATTTATTAATTTGCATATTTAGTTTGACTTATAAGAATTCTTTTAATAGTTTGCTTAATTTGAAGACCTAGGAAATAAGTCAATTCACCCATTATACTTATCTCAAATTCATCTTGCATGGATTCAGCAAAGTCTCTACACAAACCATAATTGGTAGAGCCAAACATAATATCATCAACATAAATTTGAATAATCAAAATATCTTTTCTTTTGGTTTTAATGAATAATTTGTTATCCATTTTTCCCTTTCTAAAATCTACACTAAGCATAAAATCACTTAGCTTATCACACCAAGCCCATGGGGCTTGTTTAGAACATATAAGGCTTTTGAAAGCTTAAAGACATGATTAGGACACATTGGATCTTCAAATCTAGGTGGTTGTTCAACATACACTTCTTTTTTAACAATACCATTTAGGAAAGCACTTTTTATATCCATTTGAAAAAAAGTAAAATTTATACAATAAGCAAAAGCCAATAGTAATTGAATAGCTTCTAATCTAGCTATCAGTGCAAAGGTTTCATTATAGTCTATTCCTTCCTCTTGACTATATCCTTGTGCAACTAGTCTAGCCTTGTTTCTAGTGATAATTCCATTTTCATCTAACTTATTTCTAAATACCCATTAAGTGCCAATCACCGAATGGTCTTTTGGTCTGGGAACCAAGTTCCAGACTTTACTTCTCTCAAACTAATTTATGATATGAGTGAGGATTTAACTTATCAAAGAGCTAATTGAATGTATACAGAGTCAATTCAAGCTCTAATCTCGAAAGCCCCAATTTCACAAATCTAGTGTTTCGGATTTACAATAATTTTTATGTGCAAATAATGTTATAATCAATCTAGCACATACAAAGATCAATCTATCAAATGATATTCACAAGATAACAAGTTTAGAGAATATCACCGAAGATTTCCTTTTTCTTCAAACTTTACCGAACACGGCAATAAGAGCAAATTAATGAGGGCTCTTATCTCTTTTGATAAAATCAGCAAGAATATGTCTCAGCAAGCTCAAATATTTCATTTGAATCACCCTTTTATAGCAGGTACTCAAACCTTGAACAGATTAGGGTTTCGGTTCAAACCTTTTTAAAATCCTTTCATTGAGATTTGATGGATATAGGGCTGTATTGATGCAGATGATGATTTTTCAGCAAGATAACCGTTCTGACACTCAGTCGCCTCACCATTCTTCTCGTTGGAGCCGTCATCGCAGGAGAGAGATCGAGAGGAGAAATGTAGCTTTAGGTCGAAGAATGCGGCTAGGGCTTCAGGCTTTCGATCATAAGAGCTTATGCTCTTATTTGCTTCACATATTGCTGTTTTGGATAAGTGACTCGCTCAGAACGCTGCCGTTTCAAGCTTCGTAGGCTGGCCTCTTTTTATGCTCTTATTTGCTTCACATGCTGCTGTTTTGGATAAGTGACTCACTCAGAATGCTGCCGTTTCAAGCTTCGCAGGCTGGCTTCTTTTCACGGGTTGAACAAATCATACGGGCTGAACCTTTTCACGGGCTGAACATTTTCACGGGCTGAACATATCATACGGGCTGAACATTTTCACAGGCTGATCACATAGATAAGCTTCATGTATCCATATATAAATATGCGGTCAGTCCATTAAACCTGTAAATACACCAATTCCAAGTATCAAAGTTCCTTTAACAAAACCAAGAATGTAAATTAATCTATGAAACAAAATATTTAAAGATTAAATCAAATTGGCTTCATATTTGATGTTTGATAATAAAATGTAGGAACCCGGCTAATTTATAATATCATTAATTGATATTATAATTTGCACATCTTTTATTTCCTTTGAGTTTTAATATGTGCACACATAATCTCATATATTCTATCATATATGCAAGTATAGTATTCCATTTAATATATGTTCAAGTAAATATAATATTCTATTTAACATATATTCAAATAAAAATTTTCTCAATCAAAATATACAAGCACATGATTTTCAATAGTGATAAGAATGTATTCTCCCCAATAACATAGGGGAATGTGGGTCTAGAACATTAAGGTTCATTTCACACTTAGTAAATGTCAATATTTGCACCTAATAACTTCATTTTAGTAAGTGTCAACACTTGCACCTAATAACTTCATTTTTTACATTTAAAAGAAAAAAAAATTAGTTGCATTGTCCAATTGAATATGCTTCACAATGGTCCTAAATTGAGTATGGACTATGAAAAGAAAATGCTAAATTTCTTAAAATATTTGGTTTTTAAAATGAAGAAGGTCTAGGTTGCATAGGAAAAGTCATCAAATATGGTTAAGAAATAACATGCACTATATGAATAAACACGAAGACCCTATTGAAACCTGAAAATAGGAGATACAGCAGGTGAACTTTGAGATTTAGGAGACGCTGACTGCAGACCTCCGCCCTCCAATAGAACAGCTCTGTCATCTTCCTTAACCGTGCCGTTCCCCATTTCGGCCAAGTTCACATCTGAGTGCCTACTAAAAGAAAAAATAAAAAATAAAACTCTAATATCACTAATACCACTAACTTCTTTTTCTTTAATCTTTAACTCAAGAGAATATCAGACTACAAAGAATAAGATCTAGTGTTTTTACATTCTCAATGAAACTTATATAAAGTCTGACATGTTTTGATATCTATAATACTAGCAATGCAATTCACATTTCCATACATAACGTCGATTGCACCACGGAAACAGAAATAAAATTCGCAGAATAACTCACACTTTGGCAGGGGCTGAATTTTTCCTTAAGACATTTAAAAGTCATCAAATATGGTCCTTAGACATCCATATGATCATATGATTATGATGCTCATTTATGTGAATGACATTTTAATTATTGGAGATGATGTACATTTTAAGGCTTTTCTTGAGATTAAGATCCTTAAAAATGTATGTGGGATGCATTGTAGTTAAAGGATTATATCTTGAAATTGGTATCTAAAATGGGATTCTTGGGACCAAAACTAGTTGGTCAAGGGTGAGGGGAGGTTTGGAAGGTCGAGAAAGGAAATCACTCAGGACATTGTGTTTTCCTTTGATATGCCTCACCTCAACCTTTGGAGACAAATATTCTTTTCAACTAGCCTCAAATATAATAAACAAATCTATCCAAAGTTTAAAGATCCACCATTGGAGAATATTCTCAATTATCAAGAGTTGATTGGAAAGTTGAACTAGCTTAATATGACATGACTTGACATTTAATTTTTAGTGCATTTGTTAAGTCAATTTATACATGCTTCAAAAAAATCTCACTTGGATGCAACCATTCAAATAGTTAGGTATTCAAAAGGAACAATGGGTCTTGGTTTATTTTTCCTCATGGATGGTGGTTTTCCTCTATGGACTTATCATGAAGTTATGCAAAATTTCTACTACCAATTTTTGTCTCATCATTCACTATTCATTAATTTCTTAGAAGAGCACAAAGTAGCAAGTTGTCACTATTTCATCACTTAGAGGCAAAATTTTGGGCGATGATGACAATTACTCATGAAATTGTATGGTTAACTAAATTTCTAAAGGGTATGAAAATTGATGTGTCACAATTGGCTCTTTTTTATTGTAATAATGAGGTGGCGCAAAAATTATTAGAAAATCTTGTCGCCAGGTTTTCGAGAGCTTAGAAGATGCATGAGCCAGTAGGGTAAATCATGCTGCCCACACCAATACCAGCCAAGTAGTGGCTGCATGCTAGAAGGGCATTCAACAATTTTTTATTCTTATTTGTGTCAATAAGTAGATGATTTCATTTATTCTTTCTCAGTGTATTTTGCTTTCTAATTCGTTGGTTTTCGTTGTCTCTTGCAGAACGGTTAACCATTACGCAAGCTTCACAATGGTTTGTATTGACTTCTATTGATCCAAAAGATTTTTTCAGGGTCATGATGTTATATTTTGATTGAACTAAAAATATGAATAGATTATCACTTTTAGGGATTAATACTGCCAATTGTACTCGATGTATTTTCTGTGGTGTTGATGTATTTTTATAGAAGTTTATTATAATAATACTGAATATTCCAATAAAAGATGATAATTTATGAAGTTAAATGATTGTTGCGAAATGTTTATTAGTACACTAATTATAGTGTGGTTTATTTCGCTATAATACTGTCTTAATTCTGATTTTATTGACATCTAGGTGAAATGTGCTTTTAAATAGAAATTCTCTGTAAGTCAGTAAACTCATTTGACCTACAGTAAGTAATTGGATTCTTAGTCTTAGGATAGCACATTTGTGTACTCATTGTATGGATTATACGCATTAAACAAATTATTCGTGGCATTGAAATTTTCAAAGAAAGCGAAATGTTAAGGGTAATATCTATTCCCCTATACTCAATATTGTAGATCTATCTATATATCATGTATTATTATTATTATTGATAGAAAATGACTGCTGTTAAGTTTTATATCTTGTCCGAGCTTGTTAAACTATCGTGAATGGTTGAATTATTTTAGTATATTAAAATTGTTGAACCAGCACTTAAAATGAGAAAATTTTGAACCTATTTCTTATATAGGTCTTAATTTAGTTATTAATAAATTTAAATAAAAACACTCAAATTCCAAATCTTAACCTCAAATTGGTCCCGACATTTTTAAAATACTATATAGAAAAGTATTAAAATAGGCGACTATTAAAGGGCCCAACCGGGTTCGAACCGATGACCTCTTGATCTGCAGTCAAATGCTCTACCACTGAGCTATGGACCCTATGGCTACACAATCAAATTTTATTGATAAATCTATTTTTACACCTCTTTCTGGCTCCGTCCTTCGCCTTGGTAAATTCTCTGCGTCGAAGGGGAGGAAGAATGAAGGCGAGCATGCTGACCCAATACGGCATCAAGTTGGCCGTCCACCTCATCACCAACCACTTCGGAACCCTCGTCGCTGTAGCTTTCCGTCTTTTCCTGAAACTCCAAATGTACTATGTCAGATGTTTCATGTTCTAATTTTTGTATCCTAATTTTCTACAGAAGGTGTGTGAGAATCTTCTTCAAAGAGGACCCTTAACCCTTCAACTGCTACTTCGGTTTACCGAGCTCGCCCCTCAGCAGGTCAAGAACTCCGTCCTCATCTTGATCCAACACAACTGCGTTCAAGCATTCTCTTTCGAGCAACAAGGTTTTCTTCTCCACTTAACCCAACACCTATTCTGTTTGATTGTAGCGAAAACTGTTCAGGAAAGGAAAAATATTGGGACTATGGGAATTGGAATTTAGGGTTTTTATCGTTTTTTTTTTTTTTAAAAAATTTTCTTTCCTATTCTGCTTTTAAGAGTTATCTATTTTATGGAGGCTTGGTTATCGGGTTGCTATGAAATGTAGGGGAAGGAAAGAAGGTAATAATGTGGGAACTAGAGAGAGTTTTTGTTTTTTATTTTAATCTCTGTATGAGGTCAAGTTTATGTTTTCGAGTAGATTTTGCTTTTTTTTTTTTTTTTTTTTTTTTTTTGATGACTTAGAACCCCACCACTTGCATGGTGGCTCAAACTGAAGGGCCCAACACTCACCCTAAAGCATTTTGCCCATTTCATGTCAAGAATGCAGCCAACTGGTTTTGAACCCAGGACCCTACTTTGTAGGGAATCCCACACGAGTAGATTTTGCTATTTGATTGCAAGGAAAATGCAAGAAAATCTAATAAATAGAAGTTAAGAACTGGGTTGTGCATTTTTTAGTTGTTTGGGTTACAGTGACCCAAAGTCCTAATAAAATGAGTTTGACCGGTCACTTTGCCCAGCAGAAGGACTTGAATGTCATATGAGTTTGTATTACAAGCTGGTTTCTCTCCAGCTGCATAGAATTGGAGTTTCATGAAATTCCATTTTGTAAAATACTGGTGATTTGAGCGAGTAAATTCACACTTTAAGTGAAATTATACGATGGAAAAGAGAGTTCCTTATCCAACGAGAGAGTTAGTGAACTCATAAATAATGCTTCAAGTAACTGTGCTTGCAGATGGTATAGAAGATGGGTCAAAAGCTAACACCCAGTACATGGCGCTCTTTAACAATATACTCCATCGCATGAGGTTTTCCAAGTTCTTGGAGACTGTTTCTGGTGAACTTGATGAAGAAGTTAGTTCTCTTAATTTCAATTTGATGTTTAACTGAGTTTGTGAAGATGGTTGAAAATTATGTTTTTGAATCCTTTTATTATTATGGTTTGTCCAGTGTAAAGAACTTCTTGAGGGTTTGCTTCAGCATGGTAGGCTTACGCTAAAGCAAATGGTAGAAAGAGCTAAGGATATGGCTCAAAGGCAGAAATCAAGTAAACTAGAGCGTAAGTACCGTGTGAATATTTACATTTATTTTCATTCTATATTCTGCTTGTGTCTTAAGGGAAAAAAAAAGAAGAAGAAGAAGAAGAAGAAGGTATACGTATAAACTGGGGTAGTTGTTTTCTCTTTGCTCTGTTAATCATTATATTGGTTTTGGGCCAGTTATACTGATGTGAATATTTTCTGATATAAATTTGGGTGATCTTGCATAGAGTTGTAAACTTGAAAGTTTCAATAATTTAACACATTTAGTCTTTTATGAAGAATAACCTACTCTGAGGTAGCAGTAAGAATAAGGGTGATTTCCTATGTAACTAAAAATTGAGTAAAAGGGCTTCCCATGCCTCCAATATTTGACACAACAAATCTCAAAGAAACAGTTGAACCCAACTAAAGCAAGCACCTTTGGAGTCCTAATCTAGATGATTGGGAGCTTTCCTTATCATTCTACATTAGGGTGAATCTATCATGGAAAAATGGGTAGCATTATATCAGGTTAGTTACATGTTCTCATCTATATATATATATATATATTGCTTGAGTTTGTTGATATGGGTTCCTAAAGAGAGGGCAACATGTATAATGGCTTCACTATTAGTAATGCTCACCGCTAGTTGCTTGAGTTTTAAAATATGTAAACAGGTAAGGTTCTTGTTTCCAGCAATACATGCTGGGATTTTGTTATGCATAATCAAATTTAGCATTGATATTATGTGCAAAATTATACTTATGCAAGTCAAGGTGAATGTATCAATACCAAATAAGTTGAATCTTCTGATGAGCAGTGTAGTTTCCCCAGGGTAAATATGTGATACCATTCCAAGTAGAGGGGGTGGGTGTTTTGTCTGACTTATTTGCTTGGTGCTTCTCGTTGGATTCATTTGGAATAGAATGCAGAAAACTCCACTAGATCACCTTTACCTTGCCGAACACATCATAACTACATCATATTCTATTAAAAGTCCTACATCATATTCTATTAAAGAGGGGCCACTGTCATGTGTAGTGATTAAAGTTGCAAGTTGTCAGTTCAAGTGGATGGGTTGATATTTCTTGTTGATTTGTGCCAATTACTAAATGTGAAAAACCTTGTGCTGAAATATATGATTCTAATTTCATGTTGCATGATTCTAAAAGAATGGAATTAAATAACTTGTCATATTAATACAGAGATGGTACTACTCCTTTGGTGCACTTCTCAATGGGAAAAAATGTGCTGCCCAAAGATGCTCTTCAGATGATAATTTGCACTGAATATGTAAATTATTTTACTCGATTTAAATTTATTTTTCAGGAACTTGTGAAGACATTGTACAAGAAAGCCTTCATAAACTTCTGGCTGCTCGTTATGTTGAACGCTGCCCCACCCCTGAACCAGTTCTGGCAGCACCAGTTAAAGAAGAAACTACTGCCAAGAAGCGAGGTGCTAAATCTGCCAAGGTAATTGTTCACTCTTGTCAAATTTACTTTTGTCTTGTACAGAGTTTGGATTGAAAATAGTCTTGCCTTCTTGTCTGTGCATATTCAATCTGTTGACTGTATATAATATTTTTCATAAACTATGATAAACGATTTATGTCTTACTATTACAGCTCTCTTAAAAGTTGGATGTTCTGCAGTTTTTTAAAGAGTTGTTGATTGGTAGTGATATTCCATATGAGAAGATAAAACGAATTTGATTCAATTGTTGGTCAAACCCTCTAGTTCCTGTTGCAGCGCTTAGAGTAAGTTGTGTCAGATAAAATTCATTGAATAGTAGGTGATCATTTGTGAATTGAAGTTTGAGTAATAATTTTATCTGTACAGGGGTTTGAGAGGGAATAAGTTTTTCCTGCAAATAATTTGAACTTTTCTAATGTGGTTAGTGGTTACATCAATGATTTGGTTTTGGATAATTTTATGCTATGTGCCAACGTTAGGGATTGTCAATGTGTATTCCTCATTTGATTTATGTTAATTAAACCATTCATTCAATTTTTGTGGAATGATCAATTGGGCAATCACATGCTTTTACAATGAAAACCTAGGATAACTTGTGGCTTGATATCAATAATAATGTGTGACTATTATTTCTAGATCAAGTGGCAACATTAATTTTAAGCAAATTGACTTTTAATTTGATGTAAAGTTGAAAAAATACGTTAACTTTCCCATAATTCATTTTGATAAGATAGTTTAGCATTAGCAAATTCGTACTGACTAATAAGTTGAGAATTATTTCGGGTTTACTACTGGCTGCACTAGTAAAATAACTTAAATAAGAAATCAAACAAAGAATAGTCTACTTCATTTTGTTGTAGTTTTTTGTTTATAGATGGAGTGCATCATTTACTAATGCTTATCTGTTTGTTCATTCAATTATCTTGTAAGTAAATTACGAATACATTGATATTGATTGGATTCAACTTTATCATCAACCTCATTACTGTTCACATATTTGCTTTTTGTTATCAATGAATATAGAGCCCTGTACTTGTTAGGAATTTTGAGTGCTTGAAAAGTTTATCATTTGTTTGGAGTTGGGTTGCACAGAGAGTTTAGCTCTACTCATCAATAAACCATAAAGCAAGTAAAATATTGAGTTTTCTGTCAAAACGTAATACTAGGGCTACACAATGTGGCCTGCTCCTTCCAAATCCCTTCCTTTCCATCTTTTGAAATCCAATACCTCCACCTTACTAGCAACTAAAGGTGGAGGTACAAATTTGCTACTAACGGAATGTGGAAAAGTTGAGTTTCAGGTTATTTTGATATATCTTTGTACAATCATTATTGAGTATAATCTTTGTACTCATACCCAACAAATAAATGGTAACCGCTCAGACTTTTAAAAGAAAATGAAAATATAGGAACCCTGTATATAATCTGTCTTTTTGGATTCTTATACACTTCTCTCTTCTAAATGAATGCTGGCAGAAAAATGAAGAATCTGAGACAATAGAACAACGTGTTCTAGGAGCTGCAGCTCCTATGGAAGCACAAAGATTTTCAGTGAGTACGGGATCTAATGTCAGCAGGGAAACAAGTACAAATGATTCGCCTAGCATGAGTGTTGGAGAAAAGGTTGGTATGAGAATTGTCTTACCAAGTTCCCGGAGTTACTCAGGCTAATTGCTATTTTGTCATTTTATAAGCGCAAGTATGACACATTGGAGTTAGATGGAGAATCCGCAGCTGAAGAGGAGGAAATAATTCTTTGGCGTGCTAATTTTGAGGAATTCATGCGTCGTCTTAGGCATAAGGTTGGTACATTCTTTTGTATTTGTCAATGCAAATGGGTTTTCCAATTACTACAGTGCAGTGATAAGCAGATATGTTTTCCATATGAAATAAAATCTTTAAACTCTTTTTTATTGTGTGAGATATCATGGAAATAATTTGGTCTATATAATTCTGCCCATTATAGGCTTGCATTGAGAATGTGAGAACGCGCCTGGATGAAGGAACTGCAATTGTCTTGAGAGCAATGCTGGAGGCAGCAAGAAGTTTAGAGCTAAAAATGAAAACGGAAAAATCTGGTAAACTGGACTTAAAGATATCACTTAGTGAATTTGAATATCTTTATTATTTATCTCTTTTTATATTGACATCAGATATTGTGCGTGATTGATGAATATAGTGTGTGCTTGATTTGTATTTGACCTTGAAGTCGTCATATAGCTTTTTGATGCGATTCGTGATGGGTTAAAGAGTGAGCTTAGGATCAAAACAAGGAATAAGAATTCCATGTCTAAAAATAGAGGATTGGAATAACAATGAAAGGAATTCAAGGTTAGGATAAAAGGGATTTTGAGCAAAAACTGGAGAAATAAGAAGAATGTATGAATAGTAATGAATAGTAACTGTAGTACTGAGAACTTAAAATATAAGAAAAAAAATGCAAATGGCAGGAAATGGATAATAGAAAAATGATAGACTGGAATATTAAGATTGGAATGTAAAGGATTCAAAGTGAAAACTCGAAATTAAGAACACGTAAGAACAGTGAAATAGTAACTTGGAATAGTAAGGAATATTATGGATTGGAAACTGAAAGGCAGAAACTTAAAGATTGTAATATGAAGAACGGAAATATAAATGGCAAGGAATTTAAAGTGGCATAAGATAAAAGCTGAAAAGGAAAGACAAGGAAATTAAAGTAAGAATGTAAAGGCTGGAATTTAAGAACAAGAATGTAAGAGCTGCGATTTAAGTGCAAGAATATGAAGGCTGGAATTTAAGAACAAGAATGTAAGAGCTGGAATTTAAGTGCAAGAATATAAAGGCTGGAATTTAAGAACAATAATGTAAGAGCTGGAATTTAAGTGCAAGAATATGAAGAATGAAATTGAAGAACAAGACTGGAATTTGAAAACAAAGATGAAACACTTAGGTTTCTCTTCAAACAAGCTTAAGCTCAAATCTCTTGGTCTATGTTACAAATGAGCTCTTGCCCTCTATTTATAGGGAGGGCTAGGGAACACAAAAGAAGAAAGGAATAAAAACACTATAAGTTGGTTGGTTAAAAGAAAATAAAACACCATAAGTTTGTTGCTCCATCCTTTGCCAAAGTAGCATCCAATGTTGGTCAAAGTAATGAATTTGTTTGGAATCCAATACTAGCCAAGGTTGAATGGGCTTCTTGGGCCATGTCTAAGAAGATTGGATCCAATGGATGACATGGTGGCCCAAGACCTTTGAAGAAGGAAATAACAAAACTTGAAGCTTCTCCTTGTTATGGGCCTCGGCATGAATAGTGCTTGGGTGAACAGTAGATGTGGATGCTTCTGCATCAATTTAGGATTTGGACTTGGGGCTTCTCCTTATCTTGGGCCTTAAGTCGATTCACATCAGGATTGGATCCCATGGTGGCCCAAATTCTTTGATATAAGAACTAAATAAGACTTGGGCTTCTCCTTGATATGGGCTTTGTCATGAACAGGAACGGGGTGAATAGTTGACGTGGATGCTATCGCATCATTCTCCCTTTCTTGAAAAAGATTTGTCCTCAAATCTTGACTGTTTGCTTTGGGCGCCATGGAACTATAATCCAAGTTCTTGAATATACATGAAGCTCCAACTCTGGTGGCCTACCCAAGTGTGTTGGGTCACAAATCAACGGTAGACTACCATGTTGCTTGGATGGAAGTTTACAACCTGACCAGTGATAGGATGCAAACAAGTAGTTGAGGTTATGTAATGTCTTTTGAGTACCTTCATCAGTAGCATTGAAAATTCTGTGTGATTGTTGCTGACAATCACCACTGTTCAAGCTAGATAATGCTCCTGAATTCTTCAACACTTGGTTGAGACGTTGTGTTTCATCTGACAAAATCACTACTGCCTTGTTTCGTAGTAGTTCGTGCTTTGGTAGATCTGAACTTCTTAAATCTATCTCCTGTTTAGGCAGCACCTCTTGTTTTGGACTATCCAAGTACTTTGGATTTGCACTCATGGTTGTTGGTGTGTCAATCTCCAAAAGAACGAAACTTTCTAGGTCCACCTCTTTCTTTGTCAACACCACTGGCTTTGGTAGATCCAAATCTTTTGGTTCTACTTCTGCTGACTTTGTTTCTTTGATTTGAACAACTTCTATGGCTTTCTTTGGATTAGCTTCTCTCTTGTACCACCGTTCTATCCACATATCATAGTCTTCCTTATAGTAATTGAGGTGGTGTTCCTGCTGGTACTGGGAATCTGAGAAAGCATGACCTTTCTTTTGGTTGCATCGTGGGTCTTGGTTTTGACATTTGTCCATCTTGTGCATATCAACTAGGTCTTGATTGTAATTGTGGGGCAAGAAGTGTCTTTTGAGCAGCTTCTTCAATTTCTTCCATGAACGAATCTTTTCCTTTCCATCTCGTTCTCTTTGTTTCTTAACATTCTTCCACCATGAAGAAGCATATTCTATGAGATGAAGAACAGCAACTTTATACTTCTTTTGGTCATCATATCCCTTGAATGCAAACACTCCTTCAATATGGCATAACCAATCAACAAAATCGTTGGGGTCATGAGTACCTTTGAATTCGGGGATATCAACATGTAAGCCAGAATCATCATCTGGCCAGAAAGGCCGTGGAATTCCTTGAGGTAGAGGTTGCGGTGGTTGATATGTGAGGCTTGTATAGGGTGGTTGTGCACTCTGAGATTGGTATGATGGATATTCTTGGTAATAAGACGTAGGTGATGCTAGCCTTTGTGGGATAACTGGTTGGGTTGCTGCTTCAATGGTTGATGGTTGAGAAATGGATATTTGTAGGGGCGGTGGTAGAGTTGTATGGAATGGCGGGTGCGTTGTTTGTGGTGGTGGTAGATCAAAATGAGGTGCTTGGGTTGTTTGTGGTGGTGGTAGATCAAAATGAGGTGCTTGGGTTGTTTGTGGTGGTGGTAGATCAAAATGAGGTGCTTGGGTTGTTTGTGGTGGCAAACACTGTTGAAGTAAAAGTTTGAGCTCTTGGAACTCAACCTTCATCTTCTCAAGTTCAACATTCTGCTCCATCTGTATAGCTAGCCATGGTGGAGTGGGTAAGGAAGAACGTGAAGAACCATCTCCTTCTTGAGACATGGTGATGCATGCTATCAAACAGATTGGGAAAAGTTTTGTTAGAGCGGCTCACTCACCAAAACCTTGGCTTTGATACCACTTGATGCGATTCGTGATGGGTTAAAGAGTGAGCTTAGGATCAAAACAAGGAATAAGAATTCCATGTCTAAAAATAGAGGATTGGAATAACAATGAAAGGAATTCAAGGTTAGGATAAAAGGGATTTTGAGCAAAAACTGGAGAAATAAGAAGAATGTATGAATAGTAATGAATAGTAACTGTAGTACTGAGAACTTAAAATATAAGAAAAAAAATGCAAATGGCAGGAAATGGATAATAGAAAAATGATAGACTGGAATATTAAGATTGGAATGTAAAGGATTCAAAGTGAAAACTCGAAATTAAGAACACGTAAGAACAGTGAAATAGTAACTTGGAATAGTAAGGAATATTATGGATTGGAAACTGAAAGGCAGAAACTTAAAGATTGTAATATGAAGAACGGAAATATAAATGGCAAGGAATTTAAAGTGGCATAAGATAAAAGCTGAAAAGGAAAGACAAGGAAATTAAAGTAAGAATGTAAAGGCTGGAATTTAAGAACAAGAATGTAAGAGCTGCGATTTAAGTGCAAGAATATGAAGGCTGGAATTTAAGAACAAGAATGTAAGAGCTGGAATTTAAGTGCAAGAATATAAAGGCTGGAATTTAAGAACAATAATGTAAGAGCTGGAATTTAAGTGCAAGAATATGAAGAATGAAATTGAAGAACAAGACTGGAATTTGAAAACAAAGATGAAACACTTAGGTTTCTCTTCAAACAAGCTTAAGCTCAAATCTCTTGGTCTATGTTACAAATGAGCTCTTGCCCTCTATTTATAGGGAGGGCTAGGGAACACAAAAGAAGAAAGGAATAAAAACACTATAAGTTGGTTGGTTAAAAGAAAATAAAACACCATAAGTTTGTTGCTCCATCCTTTGCCAAAGTAGCATCCAATGTTGGTCAAAGTAATGAATTTGTTTGGAATCCAATACTAGCCAAGGTTGAATGGGCTTCTTGGGCCATGTCTAAGAAGATTGGATCCAATGGATGACATGGTGGCCCAAGACCTTTGAAGAAGGAAATAACAAAACTTGAAGCTTCTCCTTGTTATGGGCCTCGGCATGAATAGTGCTTGGGTGAACAGTAGATGTGGATGCTTCTGCATCAATTTAGGATTTGGACTTGGGGCTTCTCCTTATCTTGGGCCTTAAGTCGATTCACATCAGGATTGGATCCCATGGTGGCCCAAATTCTTTGATATAAGAACTAAATAAGACTTGGGCTTCTCCTTGATATGGGCTTTGTCATGAACAGGAACGGGGTGAATAGTTGACGTGGATGCTATCGCATCACTTTTCCCCTGAAGTAAAGTCCAATCATGGATGAAGCAAGGTTGAGGCCTTCTGCAATTTGGCAAGTCTACATAAAGGAAGAGCAGACGAGGATCTAGCATTTTAAGTTTATGGATTAGGAGTGGTAAATAGGAAAGAGTTGCATGAAGGAAATGTTTTCCTAGGCTTGCTAAATAATGCATGTCTAGACCTAAACCGAGATTAGTCAACTTTAGCTTAGATTGGTTTGTTCCATCAGTCCAATCAATTATGAAAGCCCAGGCACTTTATGGTTGAGATCTAGGATACAAATTGGAAGAGCATGTGAAGACACTTTCTAGAACTTTACTGGTTTAGAATGTCATGACATTCAATGTTATATATATCTATATCTATATATAGGTATTTTTTTTATTGTAATTGTGTAACTAAACTTAAGCTAAATGATTGAGCCTCTCTAGACAGTGCTTTCAGTTCGAGATAAAGAACAAACTAGTTACTATATTCCAGTCACAGATTGTAGGGAGATTCTGCTACCTGTTTTATAGATTAGTGTCCTAGTTCTAGGTTTATATATCTGTAATTAATGAAGTGACCTTTCAATTAATATTTTTGCTAGAACTAAGTAGTTGTTCAAGGTGCAAATGGAGTTATTATGAAGTTCAAATAGTTTTTCTTGTTCAAGCACCAACTGTTCGAGCAGCTTAAACCTATTAGAAAAGTTGAATTTTAATTAGTTTATTAATGTTCTAACACTTCCACTGGTGTGTGGGGTTTGAACTTTTCTTTCGTAAGGTATAACATTGTAGAATATCAAATTAAATGGACGGTGAATTACATAAATAAAATTCAAATCCTAGATTGCTGTTTTGGTATCATGATAAAAGAAGACAAGAATGGAAAGGGGGGACTGTTAGAGAGAGAACCTGGAATTAGGATTCCTTCCCCTGCAATATGCTGTTTACATCAGTTTCAATTATAACAGTTATGTAATTAGCATTATATTAAGAATATTACAATATATCAAAGGTTGCTTGGTTTTCTTATGAGTCAAAACTCTGTACCTTACGTTGTTTGTAATGCTAATTGCATTTTAATTTTTGTCAATCATCTTTCATCATGCTAGCCTACCCTGAAACATCTGTGTTTCCAGTATTCGTTATGTAAACTGGACCTGTGTCTTCTGATGCAGGTGGGATTGGTTCAATTTGCTTTTACTGGGCCATCAATACTTCCTTTTCCTTCATTTGAACTCTTTAGTGTCCTTTTAATGAATTTTTAAAAATGTATTGTCCTTGGAATCAAATACAAAATGTCACGCAGAAAACATAGATGGAAACAAGTGATATGATTTGCTAATTTTCCATTATCTCCATGGCATTTCCTCACTCTAATTCATTGTCATTGCATGTTGCAGTTCCCTTATCACTGAATACCATTTTTGAAGAGGTAATGAAGAGTGAAGAAGGGCGTGGCATGACGTTAGACCGTGTCAGAGCTTCCCTTGTCCAGTTGGGTTGTTCACCCTCTGTCAGGGGGACAGATGAGTCCTATAGTTTTGGTACCCTATTTCCTCTTCAGTCGTAATGTTTCTCTTTGTTGTGTGAAGCTGTTACCATCTGAGAGAGTTCTCTCAATCTTTAGGTTTCGTTGGTTTTGATTTATCTGATTTCTATTGATACATTCTTATTTCTTTGCAGATCTGAAAAAAATTATCGAGATGGCACAAAATGATGAGGTTTCTTGACATGCGTTATTTTTCATAAAAATATGAAAACCCCATGTTTTTGTCACAAAAAGATGTTTTACATTTTCTATACTGCAGGTGGAATCAATTATTTTGAAAAGATATGGAAGGGATGCTTATAGAATGTTCAGATTACTGTTGAAAACTGGTTGCCTGGTTGAGACTGATAAGGTGATTGTTTAATTATATGGATGAATTAGCTTTCAGTTCTGCTACAAGTGGCCCAAAATTAATAGTAATCTTTTGTTGGCTGTCACTCTACATTTCCTATTTTGAAAACATGGTTATCTCAGTGATGGACATGGTTACCATGCTTTCCCTTGCACACCGAGATTTGGAGATGGATGATGTGGATGTGGATGTGGATGTGGATGTGGATGTGGATGTATTGAGCTAAAGAAAAGCAGACATCTGGACATTAATCATTTCCTTCTCCTAAATTAGGTTGGTACTTATCCAGAAATATGATATTGTGGTCTCTCAAAGTAGGATACTCAAAATAATCCTGGCTTCCTCCTGAAGAAGAGAAGAGTTTGAAGGCCTCTGCTGCCGAAAGACTTGAATATGATCCATCTTTTCTTTAGCCTGTACAGTCCTATTAGGCTGATTGGACAAATTAGCCTTCTCCAGATACTACCCCGGGACATTGGCTCCCCTAACAGTAAAATGATAGCATCTCACACGTATTCTTCAGCAATTTATATGTTCACGTTTTGTACTACATGTCAGTTTACACATACCTGCTTCAGTTTCACTTGTCAGAAAGTCATCTAATAAATCTGGTGAAGTTCTATGTATCCTCCGTTCTTCCTCTGCTTTGCATGATCTGGTCCTCATACAATTTAGAGGATACAAGTCTCATGGCTACCCCTTTGACGCTCATTTTTCAGTTGTTTCCATTGAATGTGGAATGTGAGAATATGCTAACAACATACATATGGTAAGGATTAGGTTACCTCCTCATTTCAGGAGAGGAGGAAATAAGAAACCTAAAGTCCATGATATTTCTGCCTAGATGTATTTGCTGCTTATAGGAGTATTTCTACCTCCATCTTGCAATAGTTTACCCATTCAAAATCTTCACTTGTTAATCTGAGTCATGTTGGATGCGATGAAATTTAACTCAGAATTGCATGATGAAGTTGAAAAACTATTCTGGAGAAGAGTGCACTTGAGGAAATAGCTTGAAAACATTGAGAAGAGTGCACACAATTTAGGACATGTGATCTTAGCTTAAAATGTCGATGTTATTTTAGATTGATGTCAACAATGTATACTTGATGCACATTTTGTATTTTCATGTCATGCTATCCGAGATTTGTCCTCTGTCAAATAAAGATTGCAATGCGGGAAAATAGTGAGATTGATTTATATTATTTGGTTAAGTGATATGATACATGTTCCAATTATTTCACTTTTCACTTGATATGATTTTTCTTGTTCAGTTATCTTTGTTTCTCCTATGCCTTTATTGAAGCAATTTCTCTTTAGAGAAACTTGTTCAGATGAGTCAGAAAGAACGTGTTTATTGTGATATCAAGCTAAATCATTGCTTGAATGTAGATTTCGGATACTACATTTGTTGAAAAGAAGGAGGCACCCAAGATTCTTTATAAGCTGTGGAAGGATGAGTACTTGCATATGGAGGTAAGCAGCTGGAATATTTTGCATACTAACAAACACATAAATAATAATATTTTTATAAATACATGGATATTTGTTGAAGTACCAAAATTGTGGAAGGGCCTGAATGATTGGCTTTCTTAAGGCTTGAATTTTTTGCCCCATCTAGAGTTAATGAGTTATAGTTACTAGGGTTTTTCAGCTTCAGTCATCATACTAACCAGGACTGCTACTAGGATTTCGCCAACAGAATCTTCCTAGGAAATACATTCTTTTTTTCTTCCACCTACTCCTGCCTGAATTGGGAGTTCTTTGCAGGAAAACATGAAGTTCCCTCAAATTGATACTTTTGCAAAAAATATTTCTACGTGTTAATTTCTGATATTTGGTTCTTCCAAACTGCTGTTTTATTGAAACTTATACAATTCTTTAGATTCTGTTATTTAAAAATTGATGAAAAGTCGTATGAGTGATCCATACATGTGAAATTTTAACTCAAATTGTCTTCCTGAAAAAGAGAAAAAGGTAAAACATTACACTCAAATGGTAGCTTAAAAAGACTAAGCATCCAAAATGATAATCTAAATGTATATTTGTAAGAAGTGTCGCTTTGAATGGGTTAAGTATAATCTTTTCAAATTGTTTTCATGTGGTTGCATCTTACTAGGCTTTTATTGATAGGGTCTTGCTTTTGTTTTTATGACCTTCTCTCTCCCTGTCTCTATAGTGTGAACGCTCCTAGTTATAAGGCATTTGGCATATACCGTTTTTGCAATGAACGGACTTTTAGCAGTTTACTTATTTTTGTAAATCCTATCCTTCTCCCCTCTCTCTCAGAAAAATCATGTGCAACACGGGGAAAATGCAATTACATATGAGTTTGTGGATGTGAAGGGTAGAAATACACAATTAGAAATAAATTCAGACTGACATTTGGTTGGTAATGAAGTTGTGGTTATTTAAAATAATGTTTAATCCTTCTTGCAGAAACTAGTGGTGGCAGGAGCTCGACAATCACAATTCTTGTTGTGGAAAGTAAATAAGCCCTGTCTACGGGAACATGTACTAGATGAGATGTTCCATGCTGCTTTAAACTTGAGTTTACGAGTGGCTTATGAGCGGGAAAAAGAAAAAGAGGTCTGTGTATTATGATTGCGACTCCTCTTGTATGCCTTTTTTTTAAATGAGTTTGTGTTTTCTGTGTTATTGTTTTCTGCTGTCAAATTCTCTGGAAATCATAATTTTTCCAAGGAATGGCTCATACTACTAGGATCATAGCTACGTGCATATGTTTAGGAGTTCCATATTTCGTAATATATGTCTATGGTTGTTTTACAACCTGATGGACTATAGGTTGAATTGATTGAAGTTCTATTAAAAATGAGCCTGTCATGTTGTATCTTGTATAATGCAATATGATTATTTCTGATAAGGAGATTTATTTTTAATACTCATCTACTGAATGGGGGGGATCTAAAGGAGACCTTACCACTTGTCAGTGTCGAGATTTGGGTTGTAAATATCTCTTTTCTTTTGGCCGCAAGTTAGGTTATAAGTATCTTGAGTTCTGATACTTCTGCTGCAAATATTTGCTTGTTTGTTTGCATCAATTGCTCTGCCAGCAGATGTTGAGAAAACAGTTGCTGAACGATTCTCTTGGCTTTTTCTGTCTCAGTATTTTTATCTATATTTGTTTGTTTGTTATTTCTGCATCTTCAGTTTTCAAGGAAACAGTTCTCTGCCCAAATGATTTAAATCGCTTGCATGATACTGCTGTAATTCTAGCAGAACCGGACTATGAACAGTGAAAATAACAGCGTCGTTGACTGTATATTATTAGCTGATTCTATTCCAGACAAATTCACTTTGTGTCTCTTTGGATCTTCAAATCCTATGCAAGATTACGTTGTTAAGTCTAGTGCACTCTTACATCTTGTTGCAACCACTATATGTTGCCCCTTTATTGGATATTTGCATGTAGTAATAATTTGCTATGCAAAAATGTTTTTCAGTTTATAAATCTCCCAGCTGACAAACAAGTTATGTCCCGAGAGGAAAGATTTGTTCGTCTAAGAAATATCAGGATTATCCTCGAGTCGTCCCTGCTGAAGCTTGACGATGCGCTCATGCTTTTCCATGATTTTGAAGAACCCACACTGCTGAAGCTTGATGATGCTCTCATGCTTTCCCATGAATTATGAGTGTTTTGTCCTATGGATGTATTATTACTTAATTTCCGTAGAAAAGCAGGGATACTGCATGCTTCTTTCATTCTTTTACATTTTCTTTTTCTTCCTCAAAGAGATGCTACATATACAGTGGGTTGGTTTCTTCCTCAAGGTCTTATCGTTCTTAAGACGCGGTTGTTCTCTTATTTCCTTCGCTTGGAGAGAAGTTACAGAAATTTTCTTGTGAAGCATCTATAGAAATGATGAAGAGGTGAATAGAAAGATTTTGAGTAGTATTGTTTAGCTCTGCAAAGCTTCCTCCTTGTTGGTTTGAGTTTTTACAGTAACATACGATCTTGCCGGGTTCATTGCATGGATTTTATTGTCTCTCTTCAGTGGCTGGGGTGCCTCCTTTCTTTTCTTTTTCTTAATAAACTTATTTTGCTACGCGTTGATAACTATATCTTCATCGATGATGAATTTCTCGTGAAGATTAAAGGCGTTTGAATTTGAAGGGTAAAAGTTTCAGGACGGAATTTTTTATCTGCCATTTTCAACCCTCTAGTGAAGTCAGATAACACAAAAGGAAGAAATCAACATAAATGGCATTAGAAGCAACTTATAGAGGCCGAGTCAATGGTTCAATGTTGATTTTGGGCCATTGCAATTTCACCATATTTGTTTTCTTTATTCATCAAACTACAGAAGTTGAAGCCGGACAGCTGGATCCCCAAATATTTGAAATCCTTCCGATAGATTCAAGTTTTCAAACTCGTTTATTGCTTTATTCTGCGAGGTAAAGTTGGGTTTGCTCATATAATGATGGTTTTTACACGGCTTTGCCAGTAGCTGTACAATATTCCACTTACCCAGTCTCACGTAGTTCCCCATTAAGTAGTTAGATGGTGTGCTGGCAGCAGTAGAAACCGTGAGAGTAGCTGATTAACTTGCTATACAGTATATAATACAAGCTTCCTTTACTTATGTCTCGATGTGTAAACAGTGAGATCAACCAAAAGAAACTTTGTCAGGTACTGGTGTCTAACGTAAGCCCTGTCAGGATAGTACAGAAGGATATGTGATTAGAAGGGAGGAAGTTTGCAAGTTTTTGTCTGTTGAATCCATAAGCCTGAGGGTTTGGTTTCCCTCTTCAAAAACCTACTTTTTTTCTTTCCTTCATCTAATCAACCATTGCTAGGCGAAGATTCTTCCCATCCCTTGAGTCACAGGATTATCCGGTTACGCATCCAGTGTGTGGGATGATAGTGGGGAAGGTTGTACAAGGTCCAATTACGCGTTCTCAAACAAAGGCACGTAATAGGGCAGACCAGAGCTATATTGACTCAAAAGGTAGTGTCAACGCAAGTATTGTGCATCATCCTTTGCTATGACCCAAGCTCTATTCAATCAACACAATTAAGGAAATCCACAAATCTCAAGTAAAGGAATACCATTATTCAATTAGATTCAATTCTAACCATATATAGTAATTAAAAGTCCAACAACAATTCTAATTCAAACCACAACGAAAACTGCAATGCTATGAAATTAATACTAATCTACTCTTATCATTAAATTATAAGTACACTATGAATAGAATTAGGAACTATTGAAAGATAAATTAGGTTTTCTCATTTGGCATGTCTCCTTTTGAGGTTGAGAATTTGTTATATAAGTCCCTTGGCTTGTTGCCCTAGGCTATTTGAGTGGGCTTCCCTTTTAATTAATATTAGGTCAAGCTTAGTCCTAACAATACCCACCCCTTTAAATAACCATTGTCCTCAAGGGTTAACCTCAATCGTTGAATCTTGGTGCACAAATACAAATTCTTCAGCAGCCTTTATATCTTGTTGGCCTTCCTCTACTATCATAAATATTTGCTTTGCCTTACATTAATGTCCTTTAAGCCATTTCTCATCATAGTAATAACATAACCCATACTCTCACCTGGCCTACCTCTAAGCATCCATGACATGCCTAATAGGAATTCTCATGTTTGCACTTATGGTCAAACCCTTGGAATTCCAAGTTTGTTCTCTACTAGCCTTTGATGTGGCAAAAAAATGGTATTGGTTAGCTCTTGCAAGAAATCCAATCTCACCTATCATTGACTTGTTTGTTCTTTATTATCCATGTTGTTTATTGGATGCATGTACTTCTTGCACATCAAAGCTAGTTTGAACACATGGTTAAGGTTTTGGGATTTTAACACCATAATTAACGCTCAAAACTCTTCTTTTAACCCAACCAAAAAGGCCTCCAAGAATATTTCCTTTGTCCACCCTAGATTTTTTGCTAGCACCTTAAACCTTAGTTCATTGAACTTTATAATATAAGTAACCACTATGAAAGTTTGCCTCAACTGATGAAATGCTCATAATATTCCTTTCCAATGCTCCATTCTAAACTTATCACATGCATCCTTCTTAAATTGAGTCTAGCTTACTTGTTTCTTTTTCATTAAGATATCTCTAACCCATTTATTAGCTACTTCCCTAAAATAAATCATTGTATATTCTACTTTCACATACTCATCCATAGGGTCAAAGTTAAAAAAAATCTCACAACTAGTAATCTACTCTCTCAAATTAGGATGTCAAAACTTTGAAAAATTAAGACACATCCTAAAGATTGAATTACCTATAGTTTGTTGACATCTAACTAAAAAATAATTAGGAATTTTCCTGTAAGGTAGTCCAAAATCCCCTTGCCACATGTTGTCCTAAATCCTAGAAATTAAGTGACATAATCCATTTTGGACTAACCTAAATTGATCCTATACAAGCCTAAAGAATTAGCCCAAATTGGTTTGATTGAAATATGGGATCTAGGCCAACCCCCATACACTCATTAATGGTCTAAATAAGGAGTTGAGTTTAGCAAAGCAAAATCAAATTTCCAAGGCATCCATCCCTTGGACAACTAAAAGCATTTAATACCTTTGACTATCTTGGAAATTAATGCTATCATTTAATGTGTAACTATACAACTTTGATCATCTTGGGAACCCATGCAAACATTTATGATTTAATTATTTCTTTTTAACTAGCTTCTTGGAAATAGAAGTCTCTCTTATAAATAACTATACTCTCTTATAACTAAGACAAATTATGAGATTAGGTTATTAAGAGTTAATCATTGATTTACTTTGAAAGCTCTATATCTCTTTGGATTTTTTCTAAAAGTTGTGAACATTGTTACCTTATATCTCTTTGTAATTGTTTCTAATATAATGGTGAGTGTTTGTCCTTGAAATTTAAGATAGTTAGTTTTTTTGTATCCTCAGTTTTCAAAAATTGTTTGTTATTGAATTTTAAGATGATGAGTTTTTGGTATTTTAGTTTTCAAAGATTGTTTATTATTAAATTTAAGGTAATGAGTTTTTTGTATCTTTAGTTTTTAAAGATTATTTGTTATTAAATTCTAAGGTAGTAAATATTATATATTCTTAATTGTCAAAAATAATTTTATCTTTTACTTTCCTGCTCTATATCTCATATCATTGGCCCTCATTTCGTCCCATCCTATTGTCTTTAAGGTCCAAAAGTCTTGAAATTGGGCCCTCATCCTACTCCATCATGTCACCCTTTGACATCCAAACACTCCAAAATTAGGCCCCTGTCATGTGTCTACATGCTGTCCTTTGGGTCCAAATTCCACAGAATTGGGTCCTTAGAAATTGGACCCCGAAAAACGGGCCCCCAGAAATTGGCCTTGAAGGTTGCGACCCTAGGATTGGACCCAGAACCCACTTTAATTTGCAGCTCATGAAGGTTTGGAGGCCCTCTTGGTGGCGGTGGCAGCGACTATGGCGGAAATGGCATAGGCCGGTCATCTTTACACTTGTAGATAGTGATTGTTAGGTATAATGGCCAACCAAGAATGGGGGGTTGAATTGGTTGTTCAACTCACAATGTATTAATTTGGCTTCAACAAACTCAAACAATACACTAGGTAGCAATATAAACAACAAACTTAAACAATAATGGACAACAAATTATATCATATAGACTTTAAGGACAATAAATTATTTTTATAAAGAAATTAAATTATTTTTAAAAAAGCAAATTATATCATGTCATGGTTGCAGGAGTCTATCCATCGCATATAGACTTTAAGGACATCGTGGCATAACCGTCGAGGCGAAGTAGGGACCTAAAAGATCGAATGGAACGATACATAGACAAGTAAATCCCTTTTGAATTCCAAGGTCCTTCTTTAGTTTAGTTGAATAATTGAATTTTAATTTAATTAATTAATTAATGATTAAGGGAATTTATCATTCAAAGGGACGTAGACTACTCAAGAATTTTACATTTCATTTATTTTATGTCGTAATTTATAGTTGAATAAAGAATTCGGAAAATAAAATATAAACGAAATAAAAAAAAAAGAAAAAAGAGATTTTTTAAATTAAATAATTTAATGATAGTAAGCTATCATTAGAATGAATAATTCTATAGTAATTATAGTTATAAAATGGAACATGTGTTTATTTATTTAATATTTTATTAATATTTTTTGAATATATTATTTATATTTTTTATTCTAATAATAAAAGAATAATGAAAAATCGTCTCCTTGAAACGTTAAACAGCCCTTTCCATTATTCCAATTAAATCCATTCTAAAGATTATAAAATAAATAGTGGAAAAGAACAAAAAAGTAAGTGGACCTAACCTATTGAATAATGAATATATACACTATGCTGATATTAAAATTAGATAAAGATGAAATTGGAATAGTTAGTGGATCTTATATGACCTTTAAAGAATATCATCGAAGCTCTTCACAGAATCACAATACGAGGATCAATCTTGATTTCTTCTTTTGATTTCTTAACAATCCCATGCAAAAGACACTTTGAACTGTAGAACAGAACCTGTTTTATATGAGATTCAAACAATAAAAGTTGATTTGAGGTTTTTGTGAAACTTGACAACATTAGAGGCTTTTTCCCATTGAGAGAGTAGGATAATTCTATCACTTAAGGTTTCAAATCAAACCTTGAATCATCACACAATCATTCTGAGCAACTTTTCTAATAATCAATCAACTCTTCTACAAATCTTCCCATTAGGAGAGTGTACATGTGCCTGCAGAGAGAGGACAACTTCTCTTGCTGTCTTGAGTAGAATAGAAGCTAAGGCTTCTACTTGTGCAAAACAAATTTAGGGATTCAAGCCTTAGTTGAATGGCACCATTTCAATGAATGCAACACATTCTCAATTAATGCTTTACTAGGCTTGGGTCAACTAATGTCTCATGGGCTTAGATTAGCTTGCTCCTTGCGAGCCTAGACTGGCCTACTTCTTGCGGGCTCAAACTGGCCTGCTTCTTATGGGTTTTTATATAAAGCTTATAATATAAGCTTTTCCATACACCTTTCTCCTACAATAACATAAGAATCAACATCACATTTCTTTTAATATGAGTGTCATGCAACTTATATTTTCTCTTTTCTTTTTTATTATTCAAGAAGTATTCATTTAGAACTTGAACAAGGTTGCAATATATTAGAATGTAGGAAACTGGCTACTTTATAATATCATTGATTGATATTATAATTTGCATATATTTTACTTCTTTTAATTCTATTTTGCACATAAACATATGAAAAAAATTTATATAGATTTAACAACAAAATTTGTGATAGAAAAACATGTCTTTTTCTAACAAGTGTCATAAGTTGGAAAGAAACTATACAATAGCCCATGGCACTATTAACCACTAAAGTTGAATACATGGTTGTAGTAGAAAGCATTAAAGAAGATCTTTAGTTACAAGGTTTGGTGTCTAAATTACGTGTCAATAAAGAAAAAGAAAGTACAACATTTGCTTTAGAATGAAATCATCTTATTATCCTTTGTTAGATTCAAGCCACTCAATGTTCTACAATAGGCCACTAAGCATAATAATTAAAGACCATTGTTAGGATAAGATTATGATGGCTACACTTCCAGTACTTTAACTTTTAATTTGTTGTTGCAAGGATGATTGTGGCTTTTGTGAGTCTCAAAATCTGAGTGAAATCAAACATTTTCAGGTAGAAAAGAATGAGGAGAAGTGGTGGTAAAAAGATTATTTGTAGAGAGGAAAGAGGTAGTAAGTGATAAGAGCTCTAATTCAACCTTAAAAAGTAATGTGTCCATGAATGATTTAAGCCTAAATGACTTTTATCTTTCCATTAGACCAACCTTATATTACAAGCTAATGAAAGTCCTATTGATTCTTAGTTAGATAATTAACTTACATTAGTGGAGAGAAAAAATAAAAAACAAACCTATGAGATTTGTCAAAGTTTTTGAGAGGTTGCATACCAATGTGAACCTATTTGGAGTACATATAGTTGAAAAGATGATGACTCACACACATATATATGTGGTTAACATGGTTAAGAGTTTATCTTACCTTTTGAACCAATTATGGTATTTGGATGAAAGTTGTGTTTTTCTTTTAATTGTTAAGTTAAGCAATTATAGGAGAATTTCATGTAAGGGACTTTGTTTCAAACATATGTTGTTTGTCACTTTTGCTTGAGGATTAGCAAAATGTTAAGTTTGGGGTTAACAACTCTATTTTTTATACAGTTATTTTGATTATTTTAGGGAACAAATAATATAGTTTTTGTGAGATACATTTGAATTTTCTTATATTTATTTAAATTTTCATTGTTTGTGTAAGAGACTCAAGATAGCATGAGAAAAGAGAGATATAAGGAATTCAAGAATTTCTTAAAAAAAGGAAAAAAAAGGTGACAAACTTCTTGTTCTTTGATTCAATATGCCTTGTTTAATTTCTATTATTATTCTTGATTTTTATTATATTATGTTTTGATTTCCTTTTGCTAAAGCTATGATATAATCAAACTAGGATGATGTAAATTTCATAGTTTTCTATACTTTGCAAGAGAATATATTTATGCGAGTTATATGTTATTGTGCTTAATGCTTTTAGGTGTTTAACCACCACTTGAATGATTTGATGTGTATATTGAGATTGAGAGGTGATAATATGCAATTACTTCTTACAATATATAACCATGAATTGAATGTAGATAAATATATACCATATTATTTGTCTCTATTTTGGTGATAAAGTGGTTTAAAGATTCATTGTAAATTAGGAATGTTCATAGATTGTAATATACTTTTTTTTTTAAATTTACATTGAGATATAATGAATTAATAAACTAAGTAAGATTGCTATACCTAAATATAAGATAGTAAATAAGTTAAGAAGTTTTGCCATCTCATATGTACTATCATTCTTGTAGGCATAAATCATTAAAATTCATATCTAGCTATTATAGTGAAATCAAATACTCTACCGTATTTCTCTTATTGATTTTACTCATTTAAATTTAGTTGTTTTTAGTTTTGAAATTCTACATTGGAAATCATTAATTTTAATTTATTCCCAACTTTATTTTGATTTGTTAGATAAACTTTAAGATTAGTTCACCATTAGTAGTTAATTGGTTTAGTAATCAAAATTTTTTATAGGATGATACATTTTAATTATTATATTACTTGTTCGACCTGTTCACTTGAATTTAAAATTTTAGGAACAAACAAGATAATATAAGATTTTTTATTGCTTCACTTATGGATGTAGCCAAAGTTTGGTCAAACCATGTAAAATCTATTGTTGTTTGATGTATATTGGTTTGATATTTCAACTTATATGTTCTATTATAATAGAGAATATCACTAACAAAGACAATCAACTAATACAAAACAACTTAATCTTAATTCTTGCAAACAGTTTCCTATTGTGTTCTACATACTAATCCAATAGATTTACCACCTATGAGGTTTCTATTAGATGTAAATAGGTATGCAAGATTAAGTATTATACATGATAGCACTAAACAATATAAGACTCAATTAGTGAGTAAAGGGTATGGTCAAAAGGAAACTATAGATTATTATGACTTTTTCACCTACAGTGAAGTTAGTGACTACTAGGAATGCATTGTTTATTGTGTCATAATATGGATGAACTATTTGTCAAATGGATATCCATAATGCCCTTTTAGAAAGAGATATAAAAGAGGAGGTATACATAAGGCCATTACAAGGTAGTTCATTTGAGAGGGAAGCAAGATATGTCAATTAAGGAAATCACTATATGGGTTAAAATAAGCATTAAGGCAATAAAGTGAAAAATTTACTAAGGCTTTGATTTCTAGTAGATATTTTCAATCCCTTTATGATTATGCTTTATTTAACAAGGCTCAAGATCATTGCATGGTTGTGGTGCTCATTTACATTGATAACATCTTGATCATTGGTGATGATATGAAGGGAATTGGCAGTCTACAATCTTATTTGTATTCCACATTTCACATTAAGGATTTGGGAAATTTCAAGTATTTTTTTAGGTTTAAAGTCTTTCTTGATAAATAGTGATGCATCTTAGCTAAAGAAAACACATATTAGAGTTAATTTCCAAGATGGGACTTTGAAGGCAAAGCTTGTAAGTAATTGGAAACTAATGTGCTTTATACTAGTCTTAAATATGATAAGCAAGCATGAAGATTCACCATTAGAAGATATGTTGAGATACCAACAAATAACTAACAAGCTAAATTACCTTGATATGACATAGCTTGATATTTATTTTCCAATACTTTTGTTAAGTCAATTTATGCATGCACCAAAAAGATCTTTCAAGGATGTTGCTCTTCAGATAGTTAGATACTTAAAAAGGTAAATTGTGTTAAGTTTGTTTAGCCTAACATTTTCCTTGTACTCGAATGAAACTAACTATCCAACTTGTAATACTTGGCGTATAGTCAAGTGTAACAACTCATGCCTACCCACTGCTTAATATGGGGTTTTGTACTACCAAGAGTTAGCTACAGATGGGGGTCCAAGTAAACCTAGTTTGAAGGGGCCCTGTGGGTTGGCTCAAGTACCTGAACCTAAGTGTTAGCATAGCCAACGTGGGGATGTTAAGATAATAAGGTAATGTCTTGACTATTAGCTTAAGCTTTTGGTCTAATAGTAGTGTCTAACAATCTTAACAAATTAGACCTTTTTTTTTAAACGCTTTTTGTAATGCTAGTTATGCAAAATGTCTCATGACTTATCACTCCATTACTAGTTGTTGTCTCACCCTTGGTAATTTATTAATCTCTTGAAAAAGTAAAAATTAACAAGTGGTCACTATTTCTTCTATTGAAATAATGTAAGATTGTGAGATTGTATGGCTAGTCAGTTATCTAAAGGATATGCAAGTTATTGTGCCTTTACCGATACCTTTTATTGTGACAACAATGTAGCTTAGAAGTTAGCATAACCAACATACTAAACACATTGACATCTCATGTCATCTAATTAGAGAGAAAATTCCAAAAGGACTACTTAGCACTATGCATCTTGGGAGTAAGGATAAACTTGTAGATATCTTGACCAAAGCATTGTGAACAAATTAGCATCATCACCTTCTTAGCAAGCTTCGCATCTTGGACATTTACCAACCCCAAGCTTCTGGGAGGATGTTGAGAATAATATCGAAATTGAATGTATCCATCCAATTACCTTTGTTGTTCCAAAGTTTCATAATAAATTGTCTATATCCAACTTAAAACTTTAAGACAATAAGTTATGAAACCTATTATCTTATGAGTAATATTCTTAATTTATTTATTAGTAATGTGGGATTTGCTGCCCACATCTTAACATTTACAAGCATTGTCTAAAAAACAACAAAAAGATTGAAAGTCTAAATAGGTGCACCACTACACAATTTCGGGTTTTGAACTTCAACATTACCGGATTTTATGATCGACACATTATTTAGATTGCATGCCAAGTTCAAGTAATTTTTATTTTATTTTTTTATAAATATGGCTGTTGGATTCAGTTTATGGTAAAACTCACAAAATTAACCAAACTCTTTCTCTTAGTTCTTAGTCTCTCCACTTGTTTCCCCCGCTGGTCAATTGTCAAGGCAGAGGACTAGGAAAATGAAAAGGCTATATCCGATTAGATGCATTCCACCTAGGCAACCAGGGTAACGTGTTTTCTGTAAAGGCACTACGTTTCTTCTCTGGAAAATGATAACAAAGAATCGAAAGTCTGTCTCAAATAGATCTTTTTGTTTATTTGGCAAGGTATTCCTCATTTTCGACGAGTTGTTTTTCCTCATAAGAAATGACGAAAAATAAGAGAAGCAGGCAAAATAAAGAAGGCTAGGGAGAAATTGTAGTCAATAAGAACAAGATTAAGGAGAGAAGTCTATGATACAAAGGAGAAACTTAAGAATGAGGTTGTTAAAAATTATAGACAACAATTCATATTCAACTTAAAATCTTAAGCATTAAATAAAAGAACTAATCTCTTTATAAACTATTATATTTCTATGGTGGACTTAATAGAATGTCAAGGTAGTAAGAAACTATAATTTTGAAAAACTATATTATGAAGATCAGAACAGCTTGGAAATACTAACCACACATTCTCAGTTTTGATCTTACCTGTCAGAATTAAGAAAAAGAAAAGCTTTTGGAGTCCGACCACTTATAATCAAAAGCTGATTCCATTCAGTCAGACATGGACCAGATGCAGATTAGAGTTTGGAATCTTTGGTTTTCAAACAACCCTATTGGGATAACTCTGGCAAGATGCATTAGAACTACAAAAACTCTTTACCGTAATCCTCCTTAAGGAAGCTTAAATCAGTTTTGAAAATAAGAGCATTCGACTTTGACTACCTTATTCTTGAAGATAACTTTGAGATATAATCCAGTTGACCCATTAAGAATTATCCCAACCAATAGAACAAGAAATTTGATCAATCACTGCAAATCCTACTTCTGAATTGTAATCCTAATGGCATTGGGAATCAGTCCCAATCACTAGAACGAGAAACTTCGTCAATCACGGCAGAAATCCAGAGCATCTAGTGCTCTCTATCATCTATGCTTATGATAAGCCTCTTGAAAGCCTGATAAGTTAGTTTTCCCGGCATGATGTTACGTCTGTAAAGTGGGCTGGACCGACTTTCGGTCCAGTAACACCCACAGTGTACTTCACGTACTTAATGTATTAAGCAATAATTTAAGAAAAAGGGCAATGATGCCTCCGTTCGGATGTCAAAAAGGGCAATGACAACGGAAGAGAAAAAAAAATAGAAAAGTCAGCTTCAAAATATTCCTTGCCGGAGTCATCATTTTATTCTTTCCTTACTTTCCTTTGATATTGAAACGGGGGGCAAAATGTGCGAACTTGTAGTCAATCGTTGCCCGTGGAGCAATCTTAGCCTTAGAAAAAAATAATGCAGTACTTTAGGCATGAATTGATCATCACAAATAGGGATTGGGTAAACTCCACTGCCTCTCGATTCATCATTAAGTTATTTGAACATTGGACCAAGACACACTTTTGATTGTCGAGCGAAGAAGCCTGCCCTAGTTACCTCCCAAAAGAACTTTGCTATTCTAGTGAGGAAGAACATTAAATGAACACCAGCAGCTCTTTTCATTTATTTCTTTGTTTAAAGGATCGCTATAGTCGATGTCAATTTGTGATGCGCCATAGCTGAACAAAAGCCCAAAAACAATTGTTGTTAGGAGGCAACAAAGAAGAAATCTGAAAAGGTTGCCGTTTTGCTTGTAGACACCAGAAGTCTTCGCTCATAAGATATGTGCTAGATTAAGACGATGAAAATGCTGACAAGAGAAGATTAATGATATTTAAGCTAAAATAACTTGATTGCTAATTCATGTCTGCAGTCTTTATATATATATATATATATATATTTCTTAAACTCACACACCTACCTAGCATTGAACGCCAAACCTAATGGTTAGCGACCCCTGCTAACTTATTAGTTAGCGAGCTTGACAACCTGATGTTTTTGGTTGGGTTAGGATTTTTTTTGAGTTTAGGATGAAATAAGTTTTCACATCGAGCCTTTGGTGTGGCTTTGTTTCCCAGTCTTATAGTCTTGGGCTGAAGTCACGTAACTTGTAATGCAGTATTCTAACGTATAAATGGTCCTAAACAAGGATATATGGTCCAGGGTGCTGATAAGATAACTATTATTACTCACATTCTTAGTGAAACGATCTATTCCAAATAATTTAGCTAAAAACTTCAACTAACTTGATGCAAGATGATGACAATAAGAGATGATTTTTGACCAAAGCATCCGTCATGGTGATAATGAACGCTTCTTTGATTACTCATCATGGCTAAACCAAAAACAAAGAGTACATCATAGTTGCGATCCTACTAGTACAACAGGTTTTCCTCTTATTGGCGATTCCAACTAGTTGGTCTCAAGAGGTTCAAATATGAGGGGTAGGCCGTACTGGGGCCTTAGAGAGAGCAAAATAGAAGGAGAATGAACATAACTTGGGGAAAGGGTGAAGGAAAACCTAGAGAGGATTAAGGTTAAGACGATCTTATACTCCATAAACGTCAAGTTCCTGCCAACGCACATTCTCCCTCCAAATCCGAAAGGGATATATCCCATCTTGTGCTTGCAACCCCCGTAGAGGTCATTCTGGAACCTCTCTGGCTTGAATTCGTTGACGTCCTCCCCCCATAGAGCTGGGTCGTGATGCATCGCCACCACGTCGATCCACATGTTGGTTCCCTTGGGGATTGTCAGGTCATCTACTCGGATGTCTCCTCTTGCTTGCCTGTTTAGGTTTGGTGCTGATGGGTATAGTCGAAGAACCTCATTCATCACCCATCCCATCTGCATCATTGACATTTATTTGTAAGATTCAAACATAATCAAAAGCTAAACTAGAAAATTAGCAATAAACCAGGCCAAGATTTTATCATCCCTTCACTCTTCATGTTCTATTTGAGTCTAGAAAAAGAGGACAAAACACATCCGGACAAGAGAAACACCATGAAATCGACTAGGCTTTTGGCCTTTATCAAATGGTATTCCGTGCTGTGACGGGGCAACCAGTTAAGCCAAAGTGCTCTTGGCCTTGGGTAGCTGATATACACTAACGCGGAGCCGCCCTCTGAATTCCATGACATTACAAGCATGTGCAAATTGGGCACGCGCTTTGACGCGTGGGCTAATTCTACTCCCTGACCTTTGACCAGGAAGCGACAGATACTCAAATTACAAAAACTAGGGTACGTTTACCAGAGAAGGAAATATGGAGAAATGCAATGTCCTTGGTAGCTTTTAAGAAGGAAATTCTCATGAATAATAAGAAATTTATTAATGCCAATTTAGCAAAATAACGTGTGCTGCTATCAACGTATCTCTAGTGTCAAAGTTCTAATTTTCTCACCACATTCTTGACTTGTGACCTTCTGAATTTCAATTCCGTAAACTGAAGTGATGTGTGCAAGAATGTTCAAACTACTACCGAGGAATTTTCTTATGCATTGTTTGATTTTGTTATGTAATATCCAAATGCCCGCGCCCCCTCCTCTCCTCCCCCCCAAACCCCCCCCCCCCCCCCCCAAAAAAAAATAAGTGAGAGTGTTTGCCATAATTCTGACTAAGACAACATGATGTTCTGAACTGGCGATCTCGGCCTTAAGAGCAGAGATGCCTCCATATATCTCAGTCTTACCTCTACAGCCAAGCATTCGATAGCATATCGAGTTCCACAGATAAGAATTTGTATGTAAAAGCTTCACATGACACAGGTACAGCGAAACCAACTTATAATGTGACAGCAAGTATATTTACCTTCTTTAGTCCGGCAAGCATGGAGACGTCGATCTCTTTATCTTTAACAACATCTCTAATCTCATCTCTCAACTGGTTTTGCCACTCTGGATGTTCTGCCAAAAGAAGCAAGGTCCACGTGATGGCCAATGCTGTCGTCTCATGGCCTCCAAAGAAGAAAGTCTTGCACTCATCGACTAGCTCTCGCGCTGTAAGCATCTTCCCGGGCCGGCCGTCTGCATGATTACCCTGAAGTAATAACCCTAGCAAGTCGTGCGAAGGCTGTTCATTGAGCGTCCTTTTTCTGTCAGTTATGATTGACATAAATAGCTGGTCGATTTCCTTTCCAAGTCTTTTGGCCTCTAAGGCTGGCTTAGGGCGCAACAATTTGTTAAAAGGGACACCCACGAAGCGATTAGACTTGAAGAGAGTCATTTGAAGGGTTCTTAACTTCTGGAACACATTCATGCCGCTTTCGTAACCCACGCCACAGCTTGTCTTAGCAATGATCTCTCCTGCCGTTGTCGTAATATCCCTTTCAACATCAATCTCCGGTTTGCCGGAATTGATGAGCGTAGTCCATTTATCAAGCATGCTAGTTGCTGACTCCATCATCAGGTTTGCCATAACCTGGAGAATTAGCAAGGAACACAATTTAGCGGATTTAAAGAGAACGAAAAGAAATTCGTAACTAGAGATACAATTTGAGATGTAATACTAAGAGGAACAAAGTATGCTGATCGATATCTACATTGAAAATAATCTAAAGAAAGATAGTCGATTAGGAATTAGGATTTTTGCAACCAATAAGGATTCTAATCATTCGCTTTATAAATTCGTTGGCAAATCGTTCTTTCTTTTATGGTTTTACAGTAGTGAATTTTAGTTCTAGATCTTGGGAAATCAACTGGATCTTTCTCCAGATTGCGCTGATGTGATGGAACACCTTTACAGCAATTTTGCTCCGAGCCGGGGGGGTTTTTTATTTTTTATTTTTCCCTTTTAAGTATTAGGCAGCCAATTTACAGTTCATATTGATGCATCCGGGGAGGGAAGAGAAAGAAAGAAAGAGAGAGAGAGAGAGAGAGAGAGACCTTCAGGTTACTGGGTTGGAAGGCGGGAGTAATGACATGCCGATGGCGAACCCACTCGTCGCCTTCAGTCATGACCAGACCATTCCCAAACATGGGGTCTCTGTCATTTTTGAACACTTTGGGTTTGCCCCAACTCTTTGCCATGACCTCTGTAGACATTTTCTTCAGGAACTCGGGCTCTGCTATATATAAAAATGGCTCTGTGCCTAGCCAGTAGATGTATACCTTTCCTGCACCATGAAAAACATGTATATTAATCCTCTTTATCGTCTTTTTACGTACTCCATGTGCATGGCCTTTGCGTAGCCCTAAAACAAAATCTAATGCATGCTAGCATGGAAGCATCGGTGCAAGAAACCCTCTTGCAGCGCAAAAGCAAGAAAAAGCATGTTCAATTCTGCGTTTCGATAGATCGAACAGTCAATAGATCTCATAGGAAAACTAAAATTCACTTGAGTAAAGTCAGATCAATATTCAAAATCAAAAGGTTAATAAGTTTTGACCTGCATAAGATACTCAAGAATTTGGAAAATATTCTTAGCAATCTAGCTAGGGGCTCACCATGCGACTTTTGCCATCGTGAAAAGTAGGGGAAAGCCTTTGAGTGTATATCATGGGGGGAATTTGAAGATCCGATGGAAGAAGCTGTGTTCTTCTTAGTCATCTCACTAATATTACCCAAGGGAAAGCTTGGAGTCGGACCTTTAAATCCGCTTCTCCGAAGCTTCTTATATAGCTGGGTTGGTGAAATCCAACAAGCAAACGTTACTCTCCATGAAAGGAAGAGAAAAAGGACCACCATCGCTGTGTTAAAAGCTTGAGATAGCCCAAGAAATTCCATCTCTCTCTCTCTCTCTCTCTCTCTCTCTCGCACGCTCTCTCTCTGTGAAAGCAGTACTTGCTTTCTTGACTCACTCTCTCTCTCTCTCAATGCACTCGGAGTTTTGTTTGGGTTGGTGGAAATAGAGATTGGGGTGCTGAGTATTTATAGGGGGAGGAACGCTGTTCAAGAATGTCGGAACTTTGACCCGCTATTTGATCGTCTTCTAAGACTTTTCTTCTCATACACTTTCTAGTCTCTTTATTTTTCTAACTTGCTTTTCTTCATTTTGCTGTTTCTAGCACTCTGCTATTGGCCCCTACTTCCAAGCCTATCAAGCCAAAGATGAGTTCCCATTCTGTGTGGATGCCGTCCTACTTTCCCATGCCCTTCACAAATGAGTCTTCTCCACGTCAGAAGCTTGACTGGCTCTCTCTCTTTTTGACAACATTTCACGCGGACAACGGGAAGAAAGCCATCGCGATTCCCTGGATACCAATAGGAGTTTTATAATACGAACAGAATTGACATTAATTTAATTTTAACTTCGAACGCTTCTTTTCGAAATATAGGACTTCATCCTCAGTAATAACTAAGCAATCAAAGTAGATTGTATTCCTTCTACTACCTTTGTAAATAGATTGAATTACTATTTATTAATCAAATCTTATGTTCTTGTTTATCACTTGTTAATTCAATAATGATCTAATAAAGTCTGAGACTAAAAGGTTTTAGATTTGACATTGGATATATGAGTTTGGGTGAGTGTGTTAAAAAATAAAAAAATAAAAAATAAAAAAATAAAAAATAAAAAAATAAAAAAATAAAAAATCTTATCCTCCTTGCAAAATAATGTACAGTAAATTATTTTTTATTACTCTCTTTCAAAGATAAAGAGAAAAGAAAAATCATATTATTACGACCGTCTAAGATAAGTGAACACAATTTTATCAAAATTACAAATTCAAATTCAACACTAGGACCTCCAATTCTTAAAATCCAATAAAAGGATCAGATATCGCTATAAAACCTGATTATGCTTACCACGTCAACCGTGACACAAGTTTTAAACGTCGTCAAATTTGATTTTGGCTGGAGGTCTAAGACATTGTCTCTTCGCTTTGGTGCATCGTGCCAAATCGACCTTCTTTTTAAGAAATATAAAAGGGGATAGAGGCAGGTAGAGATTACAATAATAAAGCAAATGAAGGTAGAAGGAATGGCGTCGGTAGCAGAGAACAAACTCGCTTGCTCATATAATCTTTTATGTATAAACATACTGACTTCTAATGCTTGAGCCCAAAAGCAAAAGATTGAAAAGGAAAAACTTATCTTTGAATTCAGAGTTTAATTTTGGCCTTATGCCAACTGGAGCCCAGACCTTTGCAAAGTAGTTGGTTTTCCCTTTTCCACGAAGGTAAACAGCACCGATAAATCCTGCTTTACCTGTCGCGCTGCCGAAATTGAAAAAAGTCCCGGTGTTCGGTAATAATTAATAGGTTCCGTTCTCTCCGTCCAACATAAGAATAGATAGTCGACAATTACTAAGTTCTAACGCTGCTTCCACCAGAAATAGGTAATTGGGATTACTTAAAAAATTAATATAACTCGCATTACAGGTGATAAAGTTTTAAGTGAAGCATATTAATTTTTTCGTCAAAATAAAGATCTGTAATTGTAACTCATATAAGTCACAATATTTAATATGTTGATGTTAGTGGATGAGCTTTAAGTAATTAGAAAGCCACTTTCAAAAGGCCAAATCATTTCATAAAACCAACTGTTGGTTGCCACTGTCGAACCCCACAACCACGGTATGGAAGGATATTCTCGTGAAATGCTCTTTCTTACTGTTCCTCTATTAATGCCACCGTAGGATATACCTCATTTGATTACCTCCAGTGTTTTCCTTCAGAGTTGAACCGTGCCAACAAGGAATCAGTGAAGCGTTGTTAGTGTCACCGAAGAACTCAACCCAGCATCATTTCCTCCTTCGACTTCCACCTCATTTTATTGGCTTCTTTATCTTTATTTGAAACAGAAATTATCCTAAAACAATTCATCAACCGGATTGTTTTTTACTTTATAGTATCCTATAATTTCTACTCCATAACTGCATCTAATCTTCCAGAGTTTGTCCGATAACTGCACAACGGTGAATAAGAAGGCAAGAATAAGAACTTTTAAGTGACACTGTTCTGCAATGTTACTTGTGATCAGAGAGATCCACTGTGCGTGGCTGACCCAAAAATAACAGAAAAAGATAAGGCAAGAGTTTCATAGGTTAATGGAGTGGTCTAACCCCAGCGGAGGGGGAGTTGATGAAGGTCACGTTAGCACTCAACATGAAGTTCGACCACCTCTCTAAGAACTTCATGTATGAGTATAATGTCTAGAAAGGTCGCTTGAACTGCACTACTGCAACAACACCAAGCAGAGCCACTTCCTGCACGAATGGAAGCCACCTAAAGCATCCAATTCAGACTTCGACTAGTGTTCCCTTAAGAGGAAGTAGAATTCATGAGGTGTTAATTGAAGCGTAGAATGATGCTGGTTAATACTGAAGATAATTTTGGAAGTAATTTCTTTTAATGCATTATTTATTCCTTTATTATGTTATTTCTAGCAGAATTGCATGGAAACTCCTTGAATAATTTCCATGTATTCCTTCTTTTCCCAAGGGTGGCCTCCGACGTACATTTCCACTAGATCAGGGGTTCAAACCCCCCAACCTGCAAGTCTAAAACTTTGGGGTTCGGTTTTCTCTCTCCTTCTCCTTCCTTATGAGAAATTAAGAATACCAACTGTTCAGTGAAATTCTACATGCAAGTGTACATGTCGAACAAGTAATATAATGATGAGTACAGATATCGTCCCATGAAGACTGGTGTTTACTAACTAATTAATTACTAATGGTGAACAACTCCTAGAATTTATTTAGCCAACCGAAATGGTAAATTGTGAATTTAATAACTAAATTTAATCTAAACCTGACAAACGAAAGATGTTAGAGCATCCGATTTCACCTAATTACTAGGTACAAATGTCGATCATCCATGCTAGCAAGATTAATTCTACTTATGTGATGGCGGAATTTTCTAATTTATTTATTATCCTATGTCTAGGTATAGTAAACATATTTAGTTTATTAATTCACTATATCTCTATATGTGAATTGCAACAAACTAAATGTATTAGGATCTGTGAATATTTTTGGTTTACAATAAATCTTTCGATCATCTTATCACCAAAAGCCACACAAATAACATGGTATATGTCTATCCATATTAATCTATGGTTGCATATTACAAGAAGCAATTGCATGTTATTTCCTGTCAAGTCATCTAGGTGATAGCTAATCACCTAAAAGCATTAAACTCCGTAACATGCAACTTCACATTCATACAATATCTCACAAAACGTAAATAATCATAACATTTATACAATATAATTAAGTTTCATCGTAGCTCTAACACACTAAACTAAAATAACATATTTAAATAAACTAAATCAGTGCAAAAACGTGAACAGAGCATTCTGAAATTTAAAAACATTAAAGCTGTCACCAAATGTCTTCAAATCACAAAATAAATTGCACAAATCTGCACATCACAGGGTGAAGAAGAAGCTGTCTGAAGAACGGAGGAAAAAGGAGCTAAAACGCGCCGTCACGCGCTTTCGCACGCGCCGGTGACACGCGCCGCCGCCGCCCGTCGCCGGTCTTCACAAAACCTCCAGAAACGTAGATCAGGACGCCTAGATTGTAGATCGTAAAAATATGATCTGCATCTGTAAAAATATCGCGCAAATCTGCCACGGAAAAGGTCAAACGGCATTCGCCGTTCTTCGCTGGAAAACCGCCGTGAACCGCCGTGAATCTGGTACAGAAACGCCGGAACTTGCACACAGGGCACAGATCTGCTCTTTTCTCGTTGAATAACGCCCAGAAACGACCGAAAATATAAATGGGATATCGGGTCGCCGGAAAACACCGAACGGTTGAAAACGACGCCGGAAATTTCTCTCTCCTGGGTCGGTCGGCTTTCGCACGACCACCCTTTCTGTCGCGACCTTCTCTCCCTTTTCTCTGGTCCCAAAAGCCTCCTCTCTTTTGTTAATCGGCTTCCAAAACCCAATAGGTTACGATTTTCTTTTCTTCCTTTGACTTTCCTTTTTTACTTTTTTTCTCTGTCTTTTTCTTCTCCTTGCTTCTCATGTGCTTCATAAATAAATGGTAAACATTGATTTTGCATGATTTATTGCTTCTTTTTCTTCTATTTTGGGTTTACTGCATAAAATAGTAAAAACATACATAAATATAATTAAATACGAATATAATTTAATAAAACTATATTAAACATTACTTAAAATAAAAAAAAATAACTCTATATAAAATAGAGTTATCACCAACAACAAAAATGTATTCCAAGATGTATTCCTCATCTTCCCTTAGTAATTGTAATTGCTTTATAAGGCTTTATAAGTTTAAACTTGCACATATAGGGGTAAGAATGTTACATTATTTCATGGAAATTTCAATAGAAAAACGTCAACAACTTGCTAGCTTTTTCCCTCTTTTCCCTAGAATTCCAATTCTTATTTTGTGATAGGAGCTAATCACAAGGTTTATTTAGCTATTAACTCAAATATTTAGGCTAGTCATGTTGTAGGAATTAGAATTGGCTTGATTACAGTAGAAGTTGAAAATCAAGCAAGAT